>QEPC01010657.1:7570811-7598930 GCA_003113815.1 Sphenodon punctatus
GGCCCGCGGTCCATTTGACCACGCTTCCCGGGACCTTCCCCCGGCTAGCCCGGGAAGCGTGGTTCAAATTGACCCCATCTGCAGATTCAGCGTGGCCAACATCTGGCGCACGCTGTGCAGACGTTCAGGGGCCTTTCGCCCCGCCGCGGGGTTCACCGTGGTTCAGTGTGGTTCAGCGTGATCTCGTCACGTCTGAAATCACCCTGTATTAATCAAGTGTAATAGCAATTCAGACAACTTGAGAATTACATTGGATTTCAGGGTTAGCCGTAGGTAGAAGAAGTGGAAACCCAGCTCTCTGTGAAAATGGGAGGAATGGCAGTTTCTCCATCCATGGAGTGCTTATCTGCTTGGGGAAATGGCTAAAATTGCACTTGGAGCAGCTTGTTCTACAGCAAGATTGACCAGGCATATGGTGTACATGATCAACTCTTTCCAGCATCAGCCTAAGGTAGCCGACTGTGCTGCTGGCTGGGCTCCTCACCTTGGGCTCCTGGGGATGTTACCCTTCCCTTCCACTCCGGAGGCACTCTCCAGCCCTTCTCCACTACCTTATTGAGACAGTTCCCATGATGCCAGTCCCCCGTCCTGTCCTCCTTGGAGACAATTTCCAAGGAGCTAGTATATGAGAAAGCAGCTCATGGTTGGTCAATGGTTGTAATCAACATCTTGGCCACCTCTGTTCTACAGGGGTATTTCCCCTTGTTCCCCACTATGTTCCTGAGACATTTCCCATGGTTCTAGTCCCACTGTCCTCCTTGGAAACAATTTCCAGCTCATGGGTGACCAGTGGTTGCAATCACCATCTTGGCCACCTCTGGTCTACATGTTTCTGAATCTAAGGTTGCCATTAGCAATACAGCCATACCTCAAAATAATGTGAGTGGAAATACCCTGTCCCTGATGTAGGGTGGGTAGGAGCGTTTGTAAAGTCACAGGATTTCTTTCCACTCTACCCTGCTGTGTCCAGGGTAGCTACTCTACTTTGCTCTGGTCCACCAGTGGACTGTTAAGAAACAAAGGACACAGGTAAGAGCATCTCCTTAGTGAAGTGGCTGTGGATGCAGATGAGAGAGTGCTGAACTAGCTGTGAGGCTTGAGAGTCAGCTCCTGGTCTGGGCTAGGTTGCTTCCTGTGGCTCCTGTGCAGTTCGAGCAACACACATTCATTTGTCATCAGCCATATGTCAACTCTGAGGAGAAGCGGACTGGAGCCCTAGGATGTCTATGTGCTGGTGTCTATGTGCTGCTGGTGGTGTTTGTATGCTTTGTGGAAATATTGGGAGGCAGCTGTTTTAATGGGGTAATTATCTCAGTATTACAAGGATGAGGTGTATTTTCATAGGGAGGAAGTGGCAATGACAGTCAAAGAGGAAGTAGAGAAAAAAGAATGAAATACTTTGTGACTAAGGACAGCTCTGTTATCATTTCTTGTAGAGGAGTGCATGTCATTTTTGTTATTACAATAACAATAATGAAAATTGTCATTTTAATTATTGTTATTGCAATTTAAAAATGACAAATAATAATAATGAAAATAGAAATGAAAACAACATTTTGTTTTTTAAATAAAGGGACAAAACTGAAAAACATATTCCCGGCTATAGCTTTTTTATTTCTTATTCCATTATGATGAAACTTGGGGAGGTTGTGTCCCCAGAATAGAGCACTATGTGCACCAAGTTTCAAAAAGATTGGATAAAGATAACCGATGCAAGAAGCAATTGAATGTTGTGATTTTAAGAAAAGCTCAATACACATTAATTGCTACAACATCTTTATCTTCCATCAAATGTGCATGAAACCTGTGAATATTATGTCCCTCCACAAGCTTGACACACCTTACAATTTTCAGAAACCATGGCTAAAGGGTCCTGATAGTATCATACATTAACTTTAAAATACATTTCCAGCTGTAACATGTTTAAATTCCATCCAGTTTACAGGTTATTTGGCAGGAATGTATCATATACCTTCTCCATCATCTTGGCCAAAATAAAGGACAATTTGATTAAGGGAACAAATTTTATAAGCAATTGAAGTGGTCCCCTTGAAGACCATTATTCAGATAAATAGCAGCACAGCAGTGCCAGTCAGAGGCAGGCACCTGGCATGGCAGAGGGAGGGCGTATTGAGAGCAATCTGACAGACTGATAGACATGTTCACTGGCCAATTACTGTATGCTTTCAGCTTTACAGGACCAATTGGCTGTGGCTTCGAGGCGGGCATAGGGGTGGCCCTGAGTCGGGCATAGAAGCGACATAACTGGGACTTTGAGGATAGCATCCCAAAAATCAGGAGACATAGTTTACACATCCAGGATGGCCAATTATCATCACAATCACATCCTGCAGCACTGTGACAGAGAACATAAGAGAATCTCTATTGGCTCTTTCCTAAACAGATGCTTCTGACTTCCCAGTAATAACTGGGGGAGAGAATTTGGGATGGTCACAGCATAGAATGAGGATATTTGGTTGACCTTTCTTCTGACCAATTGACATCACAAACCGATCTAATACTACAGTGACACGTAAGAGAATCCCTGGCCTAGGCTCCTTTTCTGCATATGCTGTGCAGGCATATACAGTTAGTAACCTTTATCACATATTTCTGATATTTTGCAGAGATAATAGTGAAGGTTTGATATACAGTCCTGCAAAATTTCATGTACACTGATTGGACTACAAAGATGTTACAGTCAGACATACATTTATAAATTAATTGCTTATACCACCAGGACCCGTTATCCAATCCTTCTGAAAGTTGGCAGAGTTAGTAAATATAGGAAGGGGTATAAACTTGCAAAGTTTCATCTACATTAAATGTGAAGTAAAGAAGTTACAGCTAAGAATGTATATGACAATTATTGCAAAATAATATAATTCAACTGCTTCTAAAATTCGAAAACAAAAAAGTTACAGCCAAATATGTGTTTTTCATTTAAATCAATGGAAAATGAAAATGAAAGCAAAAATTAAAACGACAATTTGATATTTATGAAAACAAAATGAAAGATTTAAATAACAAAAATGAAAAAATGAAAACAACATGGACCCCTGGTGCACACCTCGAATTTGTTAAGGTACACAATAGATTGTCTTGCCTGTCTTTGTGGAATTTATCTGCAGTTTCAGAACTGGCTGCAACTGGCAGATCTGGTGTGGCTATTTGGCCAAATCAGATTTTCACAGTCTGTCTCAATTTCTCCCCCTCTCCCACTGGAGTGGTATTTTGCACATGCGCATTAAACAAAGTACGTTGTGTGCATTAGGGAAAGGTTGGGGGTGGGGAAGCATTTGTTTAGTGCACAGGATCAAAACATCACTGTGCTGGGGGACGGAGAGCAAGAGGCACCAGTTCAGACCTTTACTAGTCTGCATTGTCAGACCTATGTTGGAGCAGTGGGTTGCAATGGAAGTAGAATCTACCATGAGGATCCAGTTCAGCTCTAGTGCACAATAGTGCAGGCATGATTTGCACGATGAGCTGGCTTGTACTGAAAACCTTCACACAACTTGATAGGAGCAGGAGAAGAATGCGGCAGGGGCTGTACTCCATAATTCTCCCCCTGCTGGGAGGAAATTATATGAATTTCACTCAATGTACCACTAACATCTGGAACTTGTTGTCAGCGGATGTTGTGAAGGCCAATAGCATAACTGTGTTCCAAAAAGGATTGAATAAATTCTTAGCAAATAGCTCCATAAATGGCTATTAATCTAGTAGGCCAGGAGATGATGCTTCTGATTGTGGTAGGGTAGGAATGAATAGGGGGAAATGGACCAGACCTGTTGTGCACTTGCATGAAGCAGCTGAAGACATGTAGACCAAGAAGATGGTGCAAGGGGGTGTATTTGCACCTCCTGGTTCCCACTTGGCCCTGATCCTTTCAAGCCACACCCCATTTCCAAGCATCATGATTAGGGCTACGTATTTTTCATGGTACATTTCTAAAAAAGTCATTACTTGGTCATGGAAACTTTTTCAAAAAGTCACGGAAAAGTTATGGGTAAAAAACCCCAGCACTTTATTAGCTACTCCCCCCCTCCTTCCAAAATCGATTCCTTCAACTTTCCTTTGTTTTGATAAATCATATTGTACATTGCCAGGTTCTCTTCCTTTGTCAAACACCTGTCATCTCTGATTACATCCTTGTGTGCAGAAAAAGTTCATTCACAGTCTACGCTACTGACTGGGATGGATAGACAGCATAAAACAATATCAGAAAGGTTTGTGAACCTGTCCTTCACATTGTACCAGAATTCCCTCAACTCTGTTGCTCACTGTCAGGGGTATAGGGGGAAAAGGGGTTCTAAGTCGAGAAGAGAGGCAGGAAGAAGGGAACCAGGAAGGGTAGGGCAAGTGGTAGTACCAGAAAAAGAGAACCTCTCAGTCAGTCTCGTTCCCATAGAGACTTTCTCTCAGGAGGAGAACTGGGAAACCCAGTCTTAGAGATCTTAGAACTCATCATCAAGGTTGAGGGGAAAAGGCCAAAGCCAGACCAATAATAGGAAAGACAATGTCAGAACAGGATGGAGTTAAGGGACTAGAACCTAAAGAGCCAAGAGGCTTAAGACCAACAGGGTCCTTGAGGGGACAGGCTCTGAGACAGGGGGAATAAACCACAGACGAGGGAACACAAGACTGGAAGCGTGAGGGAACTAGGGAGGTTGGGGAAAAGGGGATCTATGGTTTAACAGGGGTCATGGACAGGACAGGAATCTATAAAGGGGGAACTGAGCTATAGGCTATGGGCAACAGGTTAAGCATAAGGGGGAACCAGGGGACTAGGGATGAGGGAATGCAGAAGGGGGCAAGGGAATCATAACAGGGGAACACAGGGAAAGGTAAGGTACAAGGGATCACAGCAAGGGCACACAGCAAAGGAAGGGAGGGAATCCCCAGGAGTGTAAGGAGCAGGGCAGGACAGGGATCTATAAAGGGGGAACCGAGCTCTTGGCTATGGGCAACAGACTAAGCATAAGGGGGGGGGGCAAGGGACTAGGGATGAGGGAACACAGAGGGGTCAAGGGAATCATAACAGCGGAACACAAGGAAAAGTAGAACACAAGGGGTCACAGCAAGGGCACAAAGCAGAGTAGGGAAGAAATCCACAAGAGCACAAGGAGCAAGACCCACCAACACACACACAGGACAAGGGAACCACAGGCACTAAGGCCTATCAACATACACCAAACACAGAACGAGACTACAGAGGAAAGAGAGTTCAACTCCAAAACATCACTCAACACTCAAGGGGTATAGCCATAGAGGGTCAAGAGACAAACAACAACCACACACAGGGAAGAGCAGTTTCTCCACCAGCTTCCTGAGACCACCAGAAGGTCTTAAATACTCCCTGGGGGCCAATCAGGAAGCCAGGAGACAGGCTGCAGAAATGGACAACAGGTGAGCAACGGCGGGGCACACACCAGGCGGAGATGCAGGAGGCGACATAGTGAGGAGAATGGAAACCCAGGCCACCAAGACACCAGGTGGCACAAGCTGCTGAAGCAACGTCCCCAGGGCCAGGGGTTCAAGACCCGGACCTGACACTCACAATTCTGGAAGCACTGCAATGTAACATGCAAGCTCAGCAGAAGCAACCTTATTATCCTCAAAAAGCGGGATAAACTGTAGAACGTCTACAGAGTGTATGTTCAGGTGCTTAGCTTGCCACGGGTCAAAAACTCTGCAAGCCTTAAAAAATTTTGCAGCTGGTTCACAGAATCTTTTTTTACCTTGTAAACACGCTGTAATTTTTTCATAATTTTCAAGGAGATAACTTCTTGCTAGACTGTTTGAACTACTGGTATTCATTGATTTGGCCCACTCGGCAAGATTTATCAGGTTGTTGTACATAACGTTTCTGGATTTTCATACGATGTCAGGTGGCCATTATCCATGTAGAAAATTCTTCGATTGCAGCAATATCATTTTTTACTTCGACGGACTGACACAAAAGTACTATGTCCATAACAAAACAGAGGTACTCATGGAACGCCTGGTTTCTTCCTCCAGGAAATCAATATATTCTTGAAGGTGCCTGCTATGGAATCTTACCTCCTCAAACCAACTGTTCCATCTGGTAATGACTGGAGCTGGGGGGACAGATGCAGGTTTGCCTTGATCAAAAAGAAATTGCCTGAACCGAGCCTTGCGGGAAGGACATGCAGTAAAATTCCTCTTTACCGCAATCACAAGCTTTGTCACTTGCCTAAAGTTCTTTCTCCTGGTATCCCCAACAAGGTTGAGTAGGTGGGCACTGCAAGTGATGTGCACTGCATTCAGAGGTAGTTCTTTCAGACTCCGCTCCCAGCATTTTACCATGTAAGAGGCATTGTCTGTGACAAAGGCAGTCACTTTGTCAAATGGTAGGTTGAATTTCTGTAGTGGTTCCACAACCGCCTGGCTCACTGTTTTAAAGTTCACCACCTCCAGGCACCGGCACTCAATAAGAAGGGCTGTTAGTTCATTTGTATGCCTTCCCATTTCTTGATTACTGAAGATTTTTTTAAAAGATAAAGATGGTACCACAATTATGTTGAGCACATAGCACCCATCTCCATCGGAGGTTTCATCGACCACAACGCTCAGCCCTGGTAACAGCTTCAGGTGTTCCCTGCAATTTTCATGTGTTTTTCAAAGATCCTTTGGCAAAAATGTTCAACGAAGATGGTTCGAAGACAGAATAGCTTCAATTTTATTTTCAAGATAGGATTTCATGAAGGGATCATCCAGTATGTTCAAAGGTACGTTGGCACCACAAAAGGCTTCTGTGAGGTGGTACAGTTCTGTTTTACAGTGTGTCTGCTCTTCGCTGTATACTTGGAAGAGCACCTTTACTGTTTGTTGTAGCTTGGCTCTTTTTACAAGGGACTGCTGAATGTCTTCTGCCTTTCTCTTGTGTGCAGCACTGTTCAAGTGCTTGTCACAGCTTCCTTTACGGGAATAGTCCACAGGGATATTACAGGCAGTACAGAACATAAGACCGTCACTCTCATGGAACATGCCCTTTGGGTACGTAGCACTTTGGCGGTAGTCTTCCCAACTTTTCTCTTGCACTGTTTGTTGGAATACATGTTCTGTTTGTGCAGGATTCTAAAATTTAGATGCTAAACCCCAAGGATATTGCAGCAATTGAAGAATTTTCTACACAGATAATGTAACCCCTTTATATTGTAAGCCCCAGGGTATTCAAATGGGGGATGAACCCCTTAGATTGTAAGCCCCAAGGTATTCAAATCGAGGATGCACCCCTTAGATTGTAAGCCCCAGGGTATTTTTAACAGGGGAAAAGGGGGGTGGGGGGTGGGAATCCTAGCACAGCAGAAAATAAAGCCTGGAGGAAAAGCAAAGAAAAAGTTAAAAGCAAAAGGAGAAAGCTTCTGGCCAAAAAAGCTAAAAGCAGAACAAAAAACCTGAGGGAAAAAAAAAAAAAATCTCTTCCAAAAAGGAAAAAACCAAGAAAAGATGCCTTTGGAATATAAATTGGCAGAAGTCTGGGATAAACCCCATGGCAAAACAAAACCTTAAAGGCACAAGGAATGGCAGAGGGAAAGATGTTGTCTTCTCCCTGCTGCTCCAGGACGCCTTTTGAAGAGCTCGGAGCGGCCCCCACCCCAGCGCTGATGAAACACAATGTGCAGAACTCTGCCCCCCACAACAGGAGGAGGTTACAAAACCCCATAGTACACTACATCAGAAGTGCTTTTCAACAGAGAGGTGGCGCAGAGGGGTGTTTTCCTCCAATGGTAATGCGGTGCTGCGGTTCCCAAAAGCAAAAGGAGAGCTTTCACTGAAGTCATGGGAGAAGGGACACGGAGGGGGCAATATTTCACAAAAAACGTGACCGTCGTAAAAAATACATAGCCCTAATCATGATGTCACAGCACTCAGAAAGAGACAGGGTCATTTCAGAAAGGAGTGGGGTGAGGCAGCTCTCTCACCTCCTGTCACCACCCAGCTTAATTCTGTCACACCCTAGGCCGCTTTTAGACGTGCACTTGGATCAGGCGCGGGAGCGGAAAAACAGCCACGGCGTTGTTTTAGATGAACCGAAAGTGGAAGTTGTGCGCGTGATCCAGCACTGCGCATTCTTTGCCGGCCGCGTATATCACCCCAGAGGAATCAGGCTGGTTCGCTTGCGGTCGGCAAAGAATGTACGGCGCTGGATCATGCGCACAACTTCCGCTTCCGGTTCATCTAAAACAACGCCGCAGCTGTTTCGCTGCTCCCGCGCCTGATCCCAGCTGCATGTCTAAAAGCGGCCTTAGACTGACGTTATCCATTTTGGTGACAGATTCTGGACTAGATGGACCATTGGTCTGATCCAATAGCACCATGCTTATGTTCTTAGCATGCCGTAACAGTAACACAGATTAAAGAACTAGTGGCAAGCCAAATTTGCAATGGGAAGGGTGGTGTTGGTTTTTCTGAATGAGGCCTTCATTTAAACTGACAGATTAGTCTGCAAGTTAGGGCTGAAATGGAGCAGCCCTTCCATTTTAATGGGGATTCTCCATGATTTTGGAACAGACATGGATGTTAACTGCCATGGATCTCCATGCATTGTTCCAAATGTATGGCCTCTGAAACAGAAGAGTTCGTCATTTTGTACATGCGCAGTATTAAAAATTAAAATGCACTTTGTACAAAATGGTGGCTTCCTTAATTTTCAGCAGGGTACACAGCTGATCTGGATATCTGGACAAACGTAGACTAGGTTGCAATCCAGTCTGCATTTTGCTGAATCTGCCTGGAAAATTCATTTCATCTCTGTTGCCAAGGGTAGACAAACCCTAAGGAAAAGAGTTCTAAAAACCTTGATTTCCCCTAAAGGAAAAAGAAGGATTAGGATGTGCTTAAAACTCTGGATTGGATTTAAGGTTATGTTCCTGGCTCTGTTACAGACATGGGGAGAAACGTCTCTTCACAATTTCTCAAGGAATTAAGCTTCCTGAGTTCACAAGAATATCAGTGACAATCAGATACAATGTAGATGAATATCTGAAGGAAATCAACACATCTGAGGGAAATCAACACATTAAGTTTGCAATCTTGAAGCCACTTACTTTACACTGGTCCCTTTGACTTCAACCTGGCTACTTCAGTCAACGATTTTAGGATTGTGACCTTGTGCTCTGATTCCTAGTCATAAAGCAGAGGCAAAGGACCTCTGTCCTGGGGGTCAGATCCAGGCAACTGCAGATTCTGCAAGACCTTATGTGTTGAGAGGCACATGGGATCCATGAACTAACCTGAAATGACAACATAAATATGTGAAGCACTAATTTAAAATATGGTCCGCAGAGCCTCGGATATGGCGAACACTGACCTATGGAACCGCCATGATTCAGGACAGGGGCCGCCAACACATGGGGTCTGCAAGTAAACTAGAAATAGTAATATATGTTTAATGTACAGGGCTGCAGGACCTGAAATGCAAAGAGCACTGATGAGGGCTGAAACTCGGTTTCACAATTCTTGTGTTTCTTGTCAAGAATCACGATTCTCTGCTCATTATAACAAATAAGAATAAACCAAGAATCAGCAGCATCTCGACTGCATTCTTGTCAAGAAGCACGAGGGGACACCCCCCCCAAAAAAAACCCCACTAAAGAACTGAATGTGCAAAATGGCCACTGAGGCCATTCTATGTTTTGTTCATACACACCTTATCCTTGATTTGGTGTGATCCATGCTCCTTCCACCATTACCAAAATGGTGCCGGCAGCATTACCACAATTTTGGAAAAGGGCAGCCATTCTGTGTATGCATGGGGGCTATTTTGTGCATGCAAAAACCATCTGCCATTTTCCAAAATTGTGGCACCATTTTGGAAAAGGGCTGTGCATGCGTGGAACAGCCCTGGTGACCATTTTGTGCATGTGCAAATGGTTTTTTTGTTTTTAAATGAGATTCTCGGCAAGATCTCGCACCATTAGCAAGATCTTTGGGATTTTCCCAAAAGGGAATATTATGTATGACTGAAGATTAGAGTTTAATTATGGTAACATTTCCCTTTTTCTAATGGATGAGTCTCTGTGTGTCCGTCAAACATTTCTCCCTATGCCATTACTCCCCCTCCCTCTTTCCACCATTACCATCTGGAGGCATCCAGTTAGCCCTGATAGACTCAGGGGGAAGGTTTCTCTGGATCTTATCCCTATAAAGTTTCTGACTGGCTCCACAATTCCAGCCTTTCTTGTTTGCCAAAGGCCAGCACTAAAGACTGTCAGCTGTTTGGTGGCCATTTGAGGTCAATGGTCAGGGATTTTGGGGAGAAGTTAGTTTTTCAAATTATGGGCATTTTTGTGTTTTAAGGCCAATTGGGATGTGAAAGAGCAATGGGAGGAGGGATGGGTGGTTTCGAAAGGGCAGAGAGGGCCTGCACCAGGAGAGAACTGGGGGGGTGGGAAAGGGTCTGAG
Organism: Sphenodon punctatus; assembly: GCA_003113815.1. NCBI lineage: Eukaryota > Metazoa > Chordata > Lepidosauria > Sphenodontia > Sphenodontidae > Sphenodon > Sphenodon punctatus. Next base: position 7,581,246 of record QEPC01010657.1, read on the forward strand.
GGTTGGTTGGGTGTTGGGAAAGAACTTTCCCTGAGGAGAAGTGGAGGAGTGAAAGAGAGTCAGCGCAGGGCCGGCCTTATCACAGGGTAATCTGGGGCAACTGACCTGGGTCCCGCTGTTTTCTCTACTTCCAGGGACCCTTCAATGACCCGTTTTCCCCAGGGCAGATTGCAGAGCCCCCACTCCCTCCCAGCTGGGCCCCAAACATGACCACCTCTAGGACCTCACAGAGGATGCCGCCTTGGGGCCTACTAGGAGGCTGGTGGTTCTGGGTCAGAGATGTGTGTGGGTCCTGGGAAAGGATTCCTCCAGGTGAGAAATGGGGGGTGGCCAACCCTCCATGAGAGGCAGGGCTGGGGCTTAGGGAGAAGTTTCCTCCATGTGAGAGATAGAGGAGGGACTGGGCGGGGTGGAATGGTTGGGCATGGGAAGTGGTGAGATCTTTTGTTAGATATACATTTTTAAAAATAAAATATTGTAAGTCACCCCTGGTGGAGTCAAGTTAAGTATAAAATAATAAAAAACAAACAAACAACTTTCCTATATTAGAAGTGGCTCACCTCACCACTTCTCAGAGGGTTTCAGCTTCCCTGGATCTGGCACTACCTGGCTGGGCGTCCACCTCTGGTTTGCCCCCCTTCCCATTCTCTTTGGCCCACAGAGTGCTCCAGTGTGCCTGCTGGTTTCCATGCCTCACTCCCCTCACCCTGTTGGCCCAGCTCAGCACAGCCCATGCAGGGAAAAGTTTCCCCACTCCTGCCATAAAACTCTAATCATTTTCATTAAATACCGATGAGCTACATAAGCATCAGAAGTCAGGTTCAGATGCTTTTTCCAAACTAGCCAAACCTCTCAAGCCTGTAAAGTTTGGCTGGGAATTTTGTGAGATTTATAACGTTAGCAGCTTCTGACATTTCAGCGCTTCCAGCCTCAGCTAGAAGTTGGAACCTCAGAGGTACATGAGAGCGATGAAAATAAAAGCTAAACAGATTCTTCTGACCCTTCAAAGCAGTTTGGCTTTGTAAGCAGGCAAAGGTTTCATGAGGGCAAAGAACTTTATTCTTATTTAATTTTAGGGCTCCTAAGTTTTTCAAAACAGTTTTCACAGGCAGGCAAAGAAACAAATTGATTCCATTATTAAGGAATAATTGTATCTTGATTTTTTTCTCAATTGGAAGTTTATTTCTTCTTCTTCTTCTTCTTCTTCTTCTTCGTCATCGTCATCATCATGTATTTGCAAACATGACACTTCCACGGGTGGTCATACTAACTCCAGCATGGCCATCCATGGTGGTCTTACTTCTGCTCCCACCTGCCAGATGTTTGCTGTGGGAGGAAGCAGAATTTACTGCAGACTGTGGCAGGGTAATTCTAGTTTATGCACTGGGCTCTCTGTCAGCGCACATCCCGGAGTTAGCCCTGCCACTGTCTGGGAAAGGCAACCTCGGACTGTGATAGAGCGGGCCATCATGTCTGATGGCCCGCTCTACTTAACTCCGGCAGGTGGGATGGTGATTCATTGTGGGAGGGTTTGGGGGGGTTGGTGTTGTTTTTATGTTTTACTGTTTTTATGGACTTTTTATTATGGTTTTATATATGTTTTATATGTTAAGTTTATATTTTATTTGTAAGCCATCCTGAGCCCTGTTTTAGGGAATCGCATGATAACAAATTTAAATTAAAAAAATAAATCATCGTCATCATCATCATCACAGCTTTCACTAAAAATTAGATACAAAGGATATAAATAAATACATCAATTCGCCAATACAGTAAAGCTACATCATTCTAAAGATGATTTTGAAAAGTACAAATGTTTGTAATGCTTGAAATGTTTGGAATATCAGATTTTTTATAATTAAAAATGCTGATTAGATGTGTCAACTTGCTTTTAAAAAGTTCTTTATAAAATGAACAGCCCAGGTAATCAAAATACATGATCAATTAACGAGTGAGCTACAGATAAATCTTCTTTGACTGCTTCAGGAGACGAAAAAATAAAAGGACTTCAAACTGTTGGTTACACATTCTGTCTCCGATTTTTGATTGTGTAACTAATCAGGTAGGCCAAAAAACCATCAATAAATAAATCTTTAAGCAACATAAAATGGGATTTGGCTGAAAGGACAAAGGACCCTGTGCATGAAATTTCCACATTAAAAACCTATTGAGCTTTCAGAATCCTGGGGCTAAAAGGCAGCTTGAAAAGAAACAGACAATTCCATAATTTTAGGGGGAAAAAATATTTACTGCATGACAGACAAGTTCACGCAAACATTTGGTCTAAGTTTACCTTAGAGAAACCAAAATTCCCTGCCCCCTGCTAGTCATCTGCATAGGTCTGGGATAGATTAAAGGCCTGCATGAAGATACAAGGATATCCAGAATATTGCTCTGATTACAATAATTATCTTTTTGTATGAGCTGGACTTATTGTTAATTGTTATTATTTGTATTGTGGTAACATAGAGATCCTGCAACAGGGGCTGGGTTCCATTTTGATAAAAACTTAAATCACATCAGACATGATCCTCCTCTCACTTTGTGTCCTCAACTACATTTAGGGCTGACATGAGGCCCATTTGAAATAATCAAATTATTAACTGACTCATACCTTGACTATGGGCCTTGACTGGAAGCCAACTCACGTCTTGACTATGGGCTAGCATCAAGGCGAAGCAGGTGAAGGGATTCAGTGATGGTGAGAGGTGGTTCTACAACAGACAAATTGTCCCAAATAGACAAGGCAGTTGGGGAGACGAGTGATAGTGATCATGCAAAGTCACGTCAGGACCGGCGTGAGGATATTTACTACCCTAGGCGGCCTCAGGCAGCTGCCGCCACTGCCGCAAAGCTTAGGGATGGCTGGAGGGGGCAGGAGAAGCAACAGCAATAGCTGCAGGGGGCAGGAGAGACAACCCCTTTAACCTGTCACTTTGGATGGCTCTTCCCCCAATCCAGAGGACGGAGTTTAGTGGTGGCGGCGGCAGCAGAACTGAGGATAGGAAAGGCGTCAGAAGCTGCCTGGGGGTGGAAGAGGTGCCCCTAGGCAGGAGGGCACCTGTAGTTCCACCAGATTTTCAAAAGCCCCGTAGAATCCCCTGCCCAGCTCCCATTCCTGTGCCCCCTACTTTCGACAGTTACCAGTCGCCCATGCAATGAAGGTCACTGGCACAATCAGGATTAGAGCTGAGATTCCTCAGCTTCTGCATTAGCATTCTGCCCACTAGACAATATGGAGACCAGGAATCCTACGAATCCCATCTTAGTCATGAACCCACTGGGTGACCTTGGGCAACTATCTCTCAGCTAGACCTGCAACCACGAACCTGGCCAGGTGGGTGCCCCATTAAATTTGAGGTGTCCAACTTGCCCTGGTTGCATTCAGGCTCCAACCAGTACCTGAACATATTTATTTATTTATTTACATTTATTGGCCGCCCCCCTCATGCCTACGGCATCTCGGGGCGGCTCACAACAACTAAAACAATAATAAAATACATAAAACAACAATATAAATAATTTAACACTACCCCCCCCCAAACATTCCCCCTCCCTACCCTACCCTCCCATCCTCCCCTCTGAAGGCCTGGGCAAACAGCCAGGTCTTACAGGCTCGACAAAAAGCCATCAGAGCAGGGGCCAGGCGAGCTTCAAAAGCCACGACCTGGAGGGAGTTCAAAAGCCACGACCCGGCTACTGAGAATGCCCTCTCCATCGTGGTCCCCCATTTAACATGGGGGACCTCCAGGAAGGCACCCCCGGCAGTCTTCTGGGGCCGCCCTGGGGCGTGGAAGGCGAGGCGGTCCCCAAGGTATGAGGGGCCCAGACCGTATAGGGCTTTATAAACCAACACCAACACCTTGAATCTGACTTGGTATGCTATAGGCAGCCAGTGCAGAGTGCGGAGCACAGGTGTGATATGCTCCCGTTGCCTCATCCCCATAGGGAGACAGGCCGCTGCATTCTGCCCCAGCTGCAGCCTCTGAGTCAGAACCAAGGGAAGCCCCACGTAGAGCGCGTTGCAGTAGTCTAGTCTCGAGGTGATGAAGGCGTGAATAAGAGTGACCAGGTCGGGCCCGGAGATGTATGGGCGCAGCCTCCGCATCAGATACAGCTGATGGAAGGCAGTTTTAGTCACCACCTCCACCTGCTGATCCAGATGGAGGCCCGGATCCAACACCACCCCCAGACTCTGAACCTGCTGGGCTATGGGAGGGCATACCCCCCCCACCAGACCCTACCCACCACCATCACCTCCGTCTTATCGGGATTGAACTTCAGTCTGGTCTCCGCATCCAATCTGCCACAGCCTCCAAACATTGGGAAAGCAACGAGACAGCAGGTCCTGGGTCGGTCGAAAACGAAAGGTACAGCTGAGTATCATCAACATATTGGTGACAACGCACCCTGAACCCTCTCACAATCTCCCCCCCAGGGCTGCATATATACATTAAACAAAAGCAGAGAAAGAATCGAACCCTGCGGAACGCCGCAGGTCAAGGCACGGGGGCTCAATGTTTCAGCCCCCAGTACCACCCGCTGGCTTCTCCCCGAGAGGAATGAGCGGAACCACCCAAGGACAGTTCTGTCCAGACCCCACAGGTCTCGCAACTGTCTCAGCAGCAGCCCATGGTCCATGGTATCAAAAGCGGACGAGAGATCTAGGAGGATCAAGAATGTAGAACATCCTGCATCCATCTCCTAGCGGAGATCGTCCACCAAAGCCACCATGGCCGTCTCAGTGCCATAGCCAGGGTGGAACCCAGATTGAAAAGGGTCAAGGAAACTGATACAGTCCAGATGTGCCTGGAGCTGCAGAGCCACCGCCCATTCAATAACCTTCCCTAAAAAGGGAAGATTAAAGACAGGACAGTAACTAGCGAGTGCGTCCACATCTAGCGAAGGCTTCTTCAGTAGGGGGCGCACCACAGCCTCCTTGAGACTGGACTCCCCTGCCGAAGGGACGCGTTAACCACCCTCATCAGAACCGACCCCAATGTCTCCCTGGAAGCTTTTACCAACCAGGACGGGCACGGATTTAATTCACAACTTGTGGCTCGAACAGACCCCAAGACATCCACCGCATCGGCCAGCATCACTTCCTGAAACTCCTCCCAGAAAGGTCGACCAAATGGTGCCTCCATAACCTCATGCTCCTCTCCTACTGCATCCAACCCGGTGTCGAAGTTACTCTGCATCTGAGCGATCTTGTCTGCAAGGTGAGGAGTGGCAAACTCCTCACAGCGGGCCTAGGACAAGTCCCTGTCCAGGCGGAGGGAGGCTAGACTAACCAGCCCCCGCACCACCCAAAACAGCTCCGCTGGACGTGACTTTGCAGACGCTATGAGGGCAGCAAAGAATTCCTTCTTTGCTGTCCTCACAGCCTCAAAATAGGACCGCAAATGGGTCTTATGGAGAAGTCGATCAGATTCAGAGCGAGTCCGATGCCAGCGTCGCTCTAGTCTCCTACCTACACTCTTCATACAACGCAGCCCCTCAGTAAACCAAGGGGCCCTGCGGCGATGAGACGGGGGCAGGGGACGTTTCAGAGTCACCCTATCGATGGTCGCCCCCAGCAAGATGTTCCAATGCTGTACCAGCACATCGACAAAGTGCCCATCAGGGTCCAGGGATAATTCCCTCAGAGCCTCCTGGAACCACTGCACCGCAGTTACATAAGCCTCCGAGGGTGGACAAACCTAACTGGTCCATTCCCCCTCTGGAGGGGGTGCGCTAGGAGGCTGGTCTTCAGGAGATAATGATCCGTCCATGACAAGGGCACAGATCTCACATCCCCCACTAACGGACCACCCGCCTAAAGGCCAGAACAGTAGACCAGGTCAAGGATACGCCCCCCCTCCCCCCACATGAGTCAGGCAGTTGACCACTTGGGACAAGTCCATGGTTGCCATGGCAGCCATGAACTCCCGCTCTGCTCCCACAAGACTGGCATCGACATAAGTGTTGAAGTCCGCAAGGACCACGGTCCTGGGGGAGTCCAGCACTACCTCCGAGGCCAGCTCTGCTAGAGTGGCAAGGGATGCTGCCGGACAGGAAGGGGCCCGGTATACCATCAGCACCCCAAGCTTGCCCCCAGCCAAATCAAACACCACATGGAGGGCCTCCACACCTGGAATCTCCTGGACTGGATATTTCCTAACTGGCCAGTCCTCCCTAAAAATAATAGCTACACCTCCCCGGCCCCCCGTATGAGGCTGGTGCTGCACAGCATACCCGGCTGCCATGAGGTCCACCAGAACTGGTCCAGCCCCCTCATCCAGCCAGGTCTCTGTAATGCACGGAAGGTCTGCCGTCCGATCCAGAATGAGATCCCGGATAACTGGAGCCTTGTTCACTACAGACCTTGAGTTCAGGTGGACCCTGGACCCTGATCCATCCTCATCCTTTGTGGGGGGGTGACCTTCCTAACCTCCACCAAGAACCGTGGCCCCCTGGGAGGACGAGTCACCTGCCCCCAAGGACCATACCATCCTCGCCCCAGAACCACCCCTATAGCCGCTCCCTCCCCCCCATCTGCTACCTCCTGGCCCCAAACTCTGGGCTGCGCAGCCTGCCTCCGGAGCCCATAACCCCCCTCCCTCCATCCCCCCCCCTCTGGTTGTGTCCCCTGCTGCCACCAGGAGTCCACACCAGAGACCCTACCCCTATTTCCTCCTCTTTCAGCCAAACCTCATACTGCCACCAGAGGTCGGCATCCCTCCCAAGGTCCCCCTTCCACGAACAGCCAGGTACACCCTCTCCCCTACCAACACCATATAGCCCCTCCACTGGCCCATGCCCATGCTGCCATCCAAACCAGGGACAACTCCCCCCACCCCCCATGGCAGCCCCCATACTCTCACCATAGGGGAATGCCACCCCCCAACCTCACCCCCTCTCCCGCTAAAATACACAACTTGAACCAACAGGCTACCCAACTTCCAGGGCTCACTCAACTCACCATATAGGCTGCTACTGGGGAGAAGTAGGGAGCAGCCAGTTCAGAGCAGAGGAGCAGCAACCTGGCCAGTGAAGTGAGTCCTCTGGGGACAGGTGCCAGGATTGGTGTTCTGGGGTGTTGTGGGGCATCCTGGGGTGTCCTGGGATATCTCAGGATGTGTTAGTAATACCCACATTTTGAGGCACTGGGTACTTAATGGGGGCTGGGTATCCTGTCGGATGACCACTGGGGGTGCCTGAAAATGAGGGCATTACTCACGGGTAGCTAAAGTGCTACTGGATGCAACTCTACTCTCAGCCTCAATTCCCCATCTGTACAATGGGCATAATAACTAGCATTGTGCATGGGGCCAAATATTGGTATCTGTATTTGTGGTTTTAGTATTTGCATTTATTTGTATTTGTATCTTTGCCTGAGTTCACTGCTTTCCCATCATCGTTGCCAGTGTGCAAAATTCAGTGAAAACTGATCTGTGTATGTTACTAATTTTAAAAGGGGGAGTGCTGGTTTTGGGGGAGGGGGGAGAATACAGCTGGCTTGGTGGGGAGGTTGTTAATTTGGGGGGGTGGAACAGGGCATGGGTCTGGCTCAGGGGGATCACTGGTTTGAGGGAGGGTGAGGTATGAGGCTGACTTGGAAGAGGGGAAATAGAACATGGGGTTGGTCCATGAAGCGGGGTTGCTGGCTTGGGGGTGGCAGAATGGGGTACGGTTCTGACTTGGGGGGCTGTCACTGTCTTGAGGAGAATGGGACTAGGCTCAGGGGAGGCTGCTGGCTTGGGACGTGGGAATGCGACATGGAGCTGGCTCAGGGACGGGGGTCACTGTCTTGGGGAATGGGAATGAGGCATGGTTCTGGCTTTGGAGGGTCGGGGGGGTCACTGGCTTGCAGGAAAGGTTGTTGGCTTGTGGGCAGAGAGGAATGAAACTGCCAAGGCCTCACCATTTCTTCCTGGCTGAGCTGAGCCTGGCCGCAGTGCTGTGGGTTCTGGGACAGTGGCAGCCCCTGCAGGTGGGGAGGGCTCACTTCAGGCTCCCCAAGTAGGCAGAGATCTACAGAACGTGCCTTTCAAAAGCCCCGCATCTGCAGCCGCCACCACTGAAGAGAATGGGCGGCATGTCACTCTGGTAGCGCGGGGAGTGTGTAAACACCCCCTGTGCGGCTTTCCTCTTGAATACGAAGCTCCAGAGATGCTTCTAAGCACCTCGTGTAAAAGTGGTTGCAGTTGGGGGTAGGGGGAGTTCAGTTTGAGATCTTGGATATTTTATTTTTGGGGAAACTTTGGGTGCATTTGAAACCTGAATAAATACACCTGGTATTTGTATTTTGTCTTTTTTGCATTTGTTTGTATTTTGTCGAAACCCAAATGCACAGCCCTAATAATAGCCTATCCCACAGGGTTGTTGTGAAGGTGAATTGGGCAAGGATTTTTAATCACTCTGAACACTGAAAGCGCTATAGAAACAATAAATAATAGTGACCCCAGACCTTTATGATCCAACCATTTCATTTGACCCCACAAATGACATGTTCACCATTTGTTTTCTTGCCTCAGTTTTCTTCCCAAAGTGATTTGTGGATTTGTCCAGGCAGCTAATGTGAAATCACAGCAGTCATGTGGTGGTGCTCCGCAACATCCAGGAGAACCATCAGTGGAGCGGGCAGCCCAAACTTGGGGCACCCGGCGGGACTGCTGTCCATCTGCTTAGTGGATAGCTACTGCAGCTCTGCTCTCAGCTGGGGGAGTTTTCCGGGCAACACCACAGTGTTGTGGGGACTCTAGTCCACAAACCTGTGGTATAGGGAAGGGGTGCTGTTCAGGCTGATTATGGCCGCGGCATCCACAGGGTCATTTGAATCCAACCCTGGTGGGGCTGCAAGTGGGCAAACCTGGGGGTGCACCTCATGACTTGCTCCATGGTGAGCACCCCTTCGTCTGTGTGAAAACAGCCGTTATGACAAGCAATGGAGATAGTGGTAATGCAGGCAGAAACTCAGGAGGCAAGCAGTAGAGTCCTGTATCAGCAGTAGTACTGAGATGAGAACAAGTGTTCCCTTCCCATCAGGAAATACCTACCTTTTTGGAGCCCTTGTGACCCTTGATTGGTATTTCCCCACTGGTCAGTGATTCTGCGCTTCTGCCATTGTGAGATCAGCGCTGGCAATTTTCCGTAATTTCCGTCACTTTCTGTGATTTTTTTTTTATTTTCTGGGACTGTCCAAGATTTTTCAGGACTGTCCTTTCGCATCAATTTCTGGCACTTTCACATCACTTTCCAGCACTTTTGCGCTGCTTATCCTGTATATAAAGCATAAGCTGCTAAGTATAGTTGGCAGCAGCTCAGTTCATGTTGCATTCAACTAGCAAAAACTAGCAAAAAAATAGAAAAACACCCAGTAAGTTTCCTCATTGCACGAATGAAGGCAAATGACATGCTTCCAATGGAAACAGCATTTGCTGCATTTGCTTGTTTCAGACCTAATCAGCAGGGACTGGAGTCCTGAAGTTGGGAACTCTACAGTAGGAAACAAGGACAGGAGCAGAACAGAGCGCAAAGCAGAATATCTTCCCGTATGTATGAGCAGGCCAAAAGAGAAGACAGGTAGAGTTATATGTTTACTGTTCGCCTGAAGTGTTGTTATATTTGCATCTAAGCCTTTTGTAGTGATATGCAGTAGAATCTAATGAGAAGGAGAATAAATAAGTATGTAAACTTTTTAATAATTAGTTTGGGAACCATATAGTCTAGTTAAACTTTATTTGGAGGTTTTCTCATTAAATCTGTTGTTTTTTATATAAATGTGCACTTAAGTAGTAATTTTTCCCTGCTTCCTCATTTGAGTGTGCCTCCCCACTGTACTGGGGGCTATAACATCTCCGGGCATTGCAGCTGAAAGGCGTACGGATGTTATGTTTCTGATAAGACTGGTAGAGGTTTTGATATGAAAAGCCACACTGAATAGCTGCTGAGGATACATGTGCCAAAAATCCTCTGTTGGCTCGATGGAGTGCAGTGTTTGAAAGGTGAGATCATTAGGATATCAGAGCGACGCCTCTTCTATTTCTGACCTTTGGGAGTTGGTTAACCATTCAATACAGAAAAGAAAAATAAATTCCAAAGCCTTTTAGAGCATCAAATACAGTTTTTCACTTCATTTTGCTTTAGCATTGATGTTGGTTGTTGTTGGATTGGGGATCTTGATTTACTTCCCTGGGCCCACTTTCCGACTGGAAAGAGAGAACTAGAAAGAAGGAATATGTTAATCTTTAAGATTGTACAAACTGCCATATTGGGTCAGACCAATAATCCATCTAACCCAATATCCTGTCTCCGATAACTCCAACTTCAGTTGTCTCAGAGAAGTGTGCAACAGGTTGCAATGGACTGGTCCATTTCCAACTGTTCACTCCCAGCCCATAGCAGCCTTTTCTCTTTAATGTTCCAGGGGTGGACAATATAAGGGTTGCATTGTCATCAGCTCCCTCTCCCTTTTATACTAACAGGCATAACCAGGAGGATGGGTCAGTTCTCTGTTCTATTCCCAGAGCGAGGCATCCTTCGCAATTTTGGGGCTGCTCCTCTTACTGCTGTGGCTACTTCTTCTGTCCCTCCTCCCCACCTCCCAGTGGAGACAGAGCCAAGTGTAGCGTCCAGGACGTGGATGGTCTTCCCTTAAGAGCTGGTGCAAGACTGGGGCTGTGGCTAAGTCAAGGCAGGAATTGAACCATGGGTTTAGAGTCATATGCAATCAACCAAGGAGGACTATCCAGACCAGTGGGACTGAACCAGGAATCAGTTCAAAAGAGCAGCTATGCAAGGGACAGTCCAAATACAGGGCCCAGCATCCAGTCCATGGATCCTGAACCAGGAAGTCAGTCCAGATAGGAATGCAGGAACAAGAAGGCTAGGACAGGGCTGGAAGGCAGACATCCAGGGACAAACTGCTACTGCAACAAGCGTCAAGCAGTCATGTTGACCAGCCCTGGTGACCTACTTCCTGCCATTTCCAAATAAGGGCTATTGACAGTCTGGTCCAATCACGTGGCACTCTGGGAAATCATAAAGCTCAGCTGAGTGTGGCAGGTTGGGCTTGTGCTGTCAGAAGAGGTTTTCAGAAAGGATTTGAAATTTGGGAGCGAGGAATCAGAGTGGTTATGTTCTGGGAAGGAGTTGCAAGCATAGGGGCAATAGACTGCAGTTACAAGTTGAAAGAGAGAGGATTGTTGCGAATGTCCATCATGTATTCTGTCTATTGTACTGTGATGATTATCTGCTGAATTAAAAACCCAGGCTGAATCACTGTAAGGGCCTAGAATTGAGCTAATACTCTGGGGGCCCCGAGCAGAGAAGTTGACTCTGCAGCTCCACAGGGTCCCACCAGCTAGGGCCCAGTGTTGGCCATAAGGCCATCCCCAGCACCAGTCAAGCCACATTCCTCCTCAGCCTCACTCCATGCCCCTCAACTGATAGACAGATCCTGACACAGAGATGGTGAGAATGGCGGCCCATCAGTATGGACAGAGACCTGGCATAGGAGGAGAACCTTGGATGAATAGCAGGCAGCATCTGGCGGTGGAATGGAGGAGAGAGAGAAGAGGACCAAGTTGCCAGTGGGGTATGAGGAGGCTGGAGTTTGGCTCATAATTCCTTTTTCATTTGCCATTATAAATCTTTTAAGTCTCCCCTCATACAGAAGCCATTCCATGTCCCATATCATTTTTGTTGCCGTTCCCTGTAACTTCTCCAGTTCTTCTATTTCCCCTTCCCAATGTGCCTTATCTTGCACTTACCAGCACTGAGTTGTGCCTGTCTTCTCACCTAGCTGGAGGTCTTTCTGTAACTCTTTACAATATGCCTAGGAGCTTAAATATCTTAACTCATTTTGTATTGTTTACAAAGTTTGCCACACCATTGTTCTTCATGGCTAGATCCAAGCAAGTGCAGACTATATAACCACAGTGCCCCATGTGTGGGAGGGCCCCCACATAGCCCCCTTCCCATGCCTTCTCCCCCGCCACATGGGGCCAGTGTTTGAAATGATAAGCACTAATGTGAAATTCAAGCCAAGAGAGCCACAAATGTGAGGAGCCTTGGCAGATGGAAGGCCCATAGTAACTCAGCAGAGGGGAACTCAGCAGAGGGGATCCGTCATGTACATTGTTATTATAATGATAACAATGTACATGACGGTGGTGGCTCAGGCTCTGGGGACCCGGCCTCCGAGTTCCTGGATGCAATGGCATCTCTGGGTTTTACCTAGAGCATCCAGGAGAGCACCCCAATGCTGGCCAGACACTTGACCTCATTTTTAGGCTGGGTTTTCCAGTTCTGCATGTTTAGGTCACCCCTGTTGGGTGTCCAACCACTATCTCATGTGTTTCAGTGCAGGTGCTGCTCTACCTGACCGACAGCACCGTAGCCGATCGATTGTCATATGGCCACGGAGGCTGCTGAATCCGGTGGATTTCAGCAACCTCATTCTTAGTGCTGGAGTTGATACATATGCCCGTTCCAACCAGGGGGTCGACAGGCGGCTATTTTCAGCTGTTAGAGGGCATCCTTGATTCCATGGCTCCTTGACAGACCCTAGTTGTCTCGACAGTCCATGGACCGCTGTGGTATAACAGCGATCTGGCAGACATAAGAAGGCTGGGGAATAAATTGGAGAGGAGATGTTTAAGGAGCCATTTGGAGGCCAATCTTCAGCTGTACAAAGAGTTTATGTTGGTGTACTGGAGGACTGTTACTGAGGCCAAGTGTTTGTACTTGTCTTCGGGCATAGATGCTGCAGGGAACAGATCAGCACAACTGTTTTGTGTGGTATGTGGTCTGGTGAAACTGGGAGATAATTGGCAAGGACTGCCTCAATCTGTCTACAGTTTTCTCAACTTAGCGCTGTGAGGAATTCTCTATGTTCTTTGAGGAGAAGATAGAACAACTTCAGGCAAGACTTGTTGGGTTTTTTGATGTGGCGATCCATGGAGTCCCAAGGGACAGTATTCCCCTGGTTGACTTTGACATGGTGGATGACAAGAAAGTCCATGTGCTGCTGGAATTGCTGAGACCCACCATGTGTGCCTCTGACCCGTGCCCATCCTGGCTGTTGAGGGTGGGTGAGGAAGTGGTGGTACCTTTATTGACAGGCATTGTTAATGGCTCCTTAACAGAGGGGAGGGTGCTGGCCTCCCTCAAATGTGCTGAGGTCCACCCTCTTCTCAAGAAACCATCTCTTGATGTTGGAGTCCTTGCCAATTATCTCCCAGTTTCCAATTCCAGTCCAGGTTCAGGCCTTCCCAAGGGGTAGAGAGCACACTTTTCAGGGTGTTGAATGATCTGCTGATGTATAGTAAATGTTGGGGGGTATTATTCTTTTAACTATTTTTATTTGATGATGTTTTTATGAGTTTTGTTATTGTTTTATTTGTTGTGAGCTGCCCCAGGATGCCGCAGGCATGAGGGGGTGGCCAATAAATGTAAATAAATAAATAAAAATAAATAAATAAATAAATATTGGACGTGGTGTGGAAATACTTTTTTCAACTACGCAATTTGCGTAAGTTACGCCCTTATTTATCCCAGGCTGACCTTGCCACAGTGACCCATGCCCTGGTGACTACAAGGCTTGATTTTTGTAATTCCCTCTTCTACGGGCTACTGTCAGTGCTTATCTGTCACTTGCAGCTTGTTCAGTATTCAGCAGCATGGCTGCTTACTGGTTTGGGCAGCCGTGATCATAGTATGCCCATCCTGTGTTCTCTGCATTGGCTGCATGTAGAACAACAGATCGAGTTTAAGATCGCACTGCTGGTTTTCAGGGCCCTGAACAGTTTAGGTCCTGGTTCTATTTGAGACCTTTTTCTGGAGCCTCACACTGATGGGTATCTGTGCTCAGGAACCACCCACTGTTTGGGGGTTCCACCATCGTATCTTAAGTCAGCGGGCAATCGGGCTTTTGCTGTGACGGGCCCCTCAGTGTGGAACTTGCTCCCCCTGGATACCCATCTCAATTCCTCCCTCCATACTTTTAAAAATCACCTGAAAACTTATTTGGTTTCTAGGTATTTTTAGGATCCACTGCTGTATATTGTGCTTTTATGTGAAGCATTCCGAGTGCCATGTAGATACAAATAAAATTATTATTATTGTTATTATTGTTAAGTTTGTTGTTGTTGTTGTTGTTGTTATTATTATTATTAAACATTTGGGGTGGGCTGGGAATATTGGTATCGGATAAATCCAATACACCCAATAATCAGGTATATCGGATTAATCCGATAATCCGATCATCACTGATATCGGCATGCCGGATTTTTAACATTGGCCACTTTGCCGGTTTGTTTACATCACGGCCATTGAAGTAAATGGCCGCAATGTAAAAAACCTGGTAAAGCGGCCAATTTTAAAAATCCGGTATGCTGATACCGGTATATCCGATACTGGGGTTTTCCAATACCGGCGATATATCTGGTATTGGGTATTCTCCCCGGTGTCCAATCCCTATTAAACATATAGACCTGCAGTGCAGAGAGACCTGGCCTCTGACGGATGTTATCTTGAAATGAACATCCAAAACTAATTAGAGTAACAATTTCCTTTTTCTAATGGGCAAGTCAATGAGTGTTGTTTGTCAAACATTTCCATGTTAGAAGAGACCTCACATGAACATTTCACACAGACCCCCAACTTCTCTGGATCCAGCACTGCTGTTAGGCCTTTTCTATAGATCGTTAAATAATTGTTAAATAACACATGCCTCGATACAGATGTTTGGGACAACACACTGGGTGTCTTTAGATGGACCCAGGGGTAGCCACCCCTGGACCTGCTCTGAAGGTGCCCAACCCTGCATCCCCTGCATGCAGCCCAGCCTATGTTGGGTTATATGGACCTGGCAATTGCCACAGCCTGCGAGTCTGCCCACATGGCACCCACCTCCCTCACAACACAAAGCTGCGGGAGGATCACTTGCTATCTGGCTGCTGCCCACAGGTCTCTGGCATTGCTCCAGACAACCCCTTCCCATTAGCAGAGCTGCAGCAACTGTCCGTAAGCAGATGGACCTCAGTTCCGCCTCCAACCAGTGCCCTGGGTTTCGGCAGCCCACTCCACTGGCAGTGCTCTGGGATGTTCCAGAGCACTGCTAGCAGGACTGGAATGGAGCATGCACTACCTGATCTACTTTTGCTTCACCTTAGATGGATGGGCCACCCAGGTGTGAGGCAGAGCAGAGCTGTGAGTGCCAGCTGTCTAAAAGCACCCATTGTTTAACTCTCTCCATAGACTCATCATTTGGTTATTGGCTGGGAAGACTCATGATTTTTTAACATTTGTGATTAGTTTCAGAGCATCTTCATAAACTGTGTGGACGTGGACAACCTAGTGCATGTATCTCAACATGAAATATGAAAAAGGGCAAATTTACTTCCCCGGAGAATGCAAAGCTGAAATGAAGAGCAGTAAAATAGCCAGATGTTGTATTTTAGACATAAATCAGAGTGAGTACCAAACATTTGATTTATCAACTCGATCTGAGGACATGACCCCAAACTGACCCAGAATCTGGGAGGGTGAGAAATTTCCATGTCCTCTCCAAAGCATCTGAGAGCTTATGACCCCCCTCTGCATGGAATTTTACTGCAAGTGAGACTGTTTTGGAGCAAGTATCTGAATGACCTCACTTGCATCAGTGAAGGCATGGAGCCAAAGTTCAATTCAGAGGCAAAAAGGCATTCACCCAGCTATGTAGATCTGAGTTATGTGGTTTTCATTTTATAACTCCCCAACATGTAGGCTCTGGCAGCTGTTTGCTTCCCAGCCTGCAGCCTCTTGTGAGACTCCTCAAACTCAGCTCAGTGTATTGGCCAGTCCTATACAAGGACAATTACTTGCAGGAAATGCAATGTGGAAGAACTGAGCCTGGAGGGGACTGTGAGTTTGGGACAAAAAATGGCAGAGTTGATATTATTACGTCAGCAACATGATGGGTGTTGCTCATTCATGGTTAAAAGAAGATCTCTGCCTCAAGGGGCTTGCAATCTTGAATGGGCAAGGAGAGGAGGACAGATAGGGAGAGACAGGGATACATACATCAAGTTTACAGACGTTTCAGGTGTATGTGCTTAGCCTAGTTATAAAGGACGAAGGGGGATCCTGAATGTATAAAGAGAAGCATAAATGCAAAATTTCTGGGGGACAGGGCTAGGGAAATTAGGGATGTGGGAACACGGTTTGGAAGTTCGGAGTTCGGACCGAACTCAAATAGTTCGGTCGACCGAACCAAACTTTTGAACTGAACTTGAATTCGACCTACCTGTTTGGTCGAATTCGAACCAGTTTGGATGGCCAAAAGAACTGGTTTTGTATGTACGAAGTTGGTTTTGAAGTTTGGAATTTGACCAAACTTGAATAGTTCGGTTGACTGAACCGAACTTTCGAACCAAGCTCGATTTTTGAACCGAACTTCCAAACTCGGTTCTGTTTGCACATCCCTAAGGGAAATCCTGTTGGTAGCTGTAGGATTTCAGAAGGAATTTGAAATTTGGGAGGGAGGAATTTGAGAGTGTTTATGTTCGGGGAAGGAGTTGCATGCATAGGGGCAACAGACTACAGTTCCAGGTTGGAAGAGAGAGGCTTGCAGCTGAATGTCCATCAAGCATCCTGTCTATACTGTGAATATTATCTTCTGAATTAAAGACCCAGGCTTGAACTAATACCCTAGGGGCCCTGAGCACAGCAGTTGACTACGCAGCTCCACCAGTTCCCACCAGTCAGAGCCCAGTGTTGGCCAATGGCCATAAGGCTTTCCCCAGCACCCGTCAAGCCACAGCCCTCCTCAACCTCTCTTCATGCCCCCAACTTCCTTGCTGGCTGCTGACCTGTATATAAGGCCATTCAGTACCTATAGGAAGCTGAGTGGTTCATCAGTTACTTCCTGGTTGTTCTTCCTGCTGTCTCCTTCTCATGTTTCCATAAACCTTGGACTGGCTCTGCACTCCCTTAACCTAGTGTGTCCTTTGGCCAGCTGGAGGCCGATCCTGATGACCCTTCCTTCTAGAACTCAGTCCTTCAGATCTTGCTGGCAAGTCTGGACACCAGAATACTGGGGCTTGGCACCTGCTTTCATGGGGACCTGACATCTGTGGGATGCACCTACATGACTGCCCAGGGAGCCCACTCTGCCCAGTGACACCTTTGCCTTATCTTTAGGGATGGGCGAACGCGGTTTGGTAGTTCGGTGTTCGGCCCGAACTCGACCTGTTCGGACAACCGAACCCAAACCCGAACGCGAACATACTGAATGGAACCAAACACTGAACGGCGAAATGGCGAACACACCAAACAGATCCGAACACCGAACGACGAAATGGCCGAACAGTTCGTTAAGTTCGGATCGCATTCGATTGTGTTCGGGTGGCTAAAACATGGTCTGTCAGGTCACTGGAAGGCCAAATGTAGGGGGAAGTCATTTGACTCAGCTAGGAGCAGACTTCCAGGCACCAGGAGTGGAGGGTGGAGAGAGTGGCTTCGAGTAGCAACCAGCCTGCCGAATCACCATCTCTTTTCGCCTCAGACCACTGGCTTGGTAGTCTGCAATTGGCCATGGGCTAGGCTGCACGGAGCCAATGGGGCTTGATTTGAGGCGGGCGCAGCAAGAAACAAAACTTTCTGCCTCCCCCATTCCCAATACCTTCTGAGCTAGTCACTGTTCCCAACAGCAGG
>QEPC01010657.1:7606893-7648720 GCA_003113815.1 Sphenodon punctatus
TGTCTGATCTTTGAAATACCCGTACACAGAAAAAATTATAAGCAGATTTTTTATACATTGGTACAAGGAAATGGATCGCCATCTTACAGTTTTAATTTTACTAGACTTGTTTTGTAACTTTATTGGGTCGCAGAATTTTCAATTTGGGGTCGCAGAATTTTCAATTTGGGGTCACAGAATTTTCAATTTGGGGTCGCAGAATTTTGGGGGGAAAATTGCAGAGGAATCGGGGCCCGGCTTGTAGACTTGTAAACCCAGAAGATTGAAAAATCCAGAACTTTAAAGTGTGTGTAAAAATGCTCAGTGAATCTTATGGTGTTTTGTCCCCACAAATGAATCAGTGCAACCTTCAAAGTTGTCATAGCATAGAGTCCCCCAAACTGCTTCTCTCTAGGAATGTGCGAACATGGTTTGGCTGTTCAGAGTTTGGCCTGAACTCGGTCTGTTTGGAGATCCAAACCTAACGTCTGAACCAAACTCGAAAACGGCCAAACAGTTCGGTCATGTTTGGGTGGGTTCGGGGGCGGGAAAAACATGACTTTGGGTGGGAAAAACATGACTGGAAGTGGGAGGCAGCTGAGGAGCAGACTTCCTGACACCAGTGGTGGAGACCAGGGGTTGTTTCAGGGTCAAATGATACCGATACAAAAAAAATAATCTTCAAATTCAGTATCGGTAGTGCTATTTTCGGATGTTTGGCTGAGTTTGGTCAAACCAAACTCCACCGAACCAAGCAGTCAAACCCGAACTCGTGTTTCAAACCAAACGACCGAATGTCCAAACATCCGAACTACGTTCTATTTGCACATCCCTACTTCTCTATTTGCTGTTCCTCCATCTTCTGGAGCACTGGTGAAACGAATTGGCCATTCCTAAATTGATGGGGATTCTTGTAATTTCAGGAACTTTGCTAAATTCTCACAAGAATTTTCACATTTGGGGAAAATTTCACTCATTTGCTGCTTTCAGAACTTTAGCTGGTGAACTTCTGTCACTTTTGGCTACTTTCAATTATTTCCAACAACTTCCGGCTACTTTCGTGACTTTTGTCCAATGATGGCAATATCCAAAAATGACAAACACCAAAACTAAAACTAACAAAAACAAGTGGGTTTTTAAAGTTTTTTTTTTAAAGGAAGTTGTTTCCGAATAGGAACCTGAACAAATCCTTGTGAAAGACCAGTAAAGTCTCGCCAGAAAAATAGTGAAGTGGCTGTTTCCATTGGCAGCATCTTTGACACAATAATCCATTTCAGTTCTAATCTGATGCATCCTCTACTTCAACCAAACCCACCCATGCAGATTTAGGTACACATTCCCACAGACCTTGAGCTTGCTTTACCAGGGTGAAGATAAAATGTAGGGTATCTGGAGACTCTGCTCCCTCTAGCCACCCTCTGCAGGACTGTAGAGGTGGTCATGTTTGGGGCCCCACTACAAAGTCAAGAAAATATCAAAGACCGGGGTGATTGGGATGGTCAGTTGTGCAGTTGGGTTTGACAGACATAGCCCTGCTTCTTTCGTCTGTAGGTGCAAAGGGCTTGATTGCCCCATAGTAGGTCTGGCCATACCTCTCAAGAGTCCTGGATTTTCAGGACATTCCTGCTTTAAAATCCCAGATTTGTCCCATTTGATTGGCTGGCAAATTGCTGTCTTACACAACTCTCTTCCTAGAGACTTAGTCTACAGCTGTTTTCCATGACTGCTAGAAAAATAATGCAAGAAGTGTTAACTCAGGGATGTCCTGGAAAATCCAGGACACTTGAAAGGTATGGGTATGGCCAAACATCTCATCCCCAGGAGCTGTTGGAAAAATTAATTAAATGGAATCTTTGTGACCATTTTTTTTCTGAGCTCAAATATGACTCTCAGGCATATGAAGATAAAATGTTATAATTTAAGAAATATTCTATGGCATTGCAAACACTCCTATATTTCTCCCTAGACATCTTTCTATCACATCTATTCTTTGCCTTAGCGATATCTCAGAATCGGAACCTCAGTAAAACATTTGCTTGGTCACATTATCTCTGTGCTTCTCTCCTCTCTCTGGGAATATTTGTCTTTCACTTTGTTACAGAGAACAACCTCAGCCTTAGAGGAAAAGATATAAGAACAAATTAACCCCACGGGAATCCCATTTTCTGCTTTAGGTCACATGGCGAGTTTGTGTTAGGATTCTAGTACCTTTGTATGTCGAGCTCACTTACCCACAGGTAGACTATGCTGGCAGTTCATGTGTATTCTTTTCTGTACCCGGATTCAATTTTTCCTAAGTATGTAGAATTTAGTAGTGCTACTGTTTAAGCTAGCACAAAAGGGCTAAGTGCAACAACTAGTTTTGCTTGTAAGAAGTTAGATATGTAAGGCCAAATTCTGTTTGGCATTAATGGTGGGAACCAGGCCAGCATAGCTTAGTGGGCAAGGTGTTGGTCTTGGAGGTGGAAGACCAGTGTTCAAATCTCATCCTAGTCATGAACTCACTGGATGGCCTTGGATAACTTGTTCTTCCTCTCTTAGCCTTATCTCCCTAACTGCAAAATGAGATGCAATGAGAAGTGAGATACAAAATGTACAGCCTGTTCCCAAAATGGTGCTGGCAGCATCAGTGCCATTTTGGAAAAGGGCACCTGGTCTGAGCATGTGCACACTGGATGCCCTTTTCCAAAATGGCACCGATACTACCGGCGCCATCTTGTAAAAGGTTCATACATGCTCAGAACAGCCCCGAAAGTCATTTTGAGCATGCACAGTATTTTATTTTATTTTTTAAAAATGTTCCCTCCTTCATGGAGGCTTTCTCCACAGAGAAGCTGAGCAGGAAGAGATCCAGCAGCGAGACCCTGTGGCTGGAGCAGTCCCCCCAGACTTGGAGAGGCAACCAGGTGAGTAAAAGCCCCCCCCCCTTTTTTTTTGCAAGAGCAGGGGGAGGGTTAGGGTTTTTCCCCTGAGATATTTCATGTTATCTCCCCCAAGATATTTCATGATATCTCAAACCATAAGCGAGATCTTCTCAAGATAGCGCTGCCAGTTCTCAAATCTTGCGAGAATCTCTCCTTTCAGTCATAGTTTGTCACAGCATTTGGCCAAAAGCCCTCTGGTTGCTCAGACTCCCTACTGCCTATCATGTTCCTTTATACACACTGGAGCAAATAATGAGAATTGGGGAGATGTTGCCATTGCCAGTAATATTGTGGAAATCAGGCCACTAGTAGTCCAGGAAATTGCGCACTGTGTGTTGCTCTAGTTTGTAATGGTATGGAGGTGAGGGTGACTGTGCTGAAATCCTGAAGATGTGGGTTCTAAACTGATTATAGGTCATGCTTTGTGTCCCAGTTGGTACAATATAGTCAGCGCTAGCATTTACTTTGTGACTCTGCTTTAAGCAGCATTTAATTTTTGGAATATTAACTGCGTTAGTAAGGGGCTTCCGAGAAAACAAATCCAAGTAAGTCTGAATCTAGCCATGGGGGGAAAAACAAGTCTTTGCATTGTGATAACAGCATAGCTGTCGTAAAAGCAAGCATCCTGACAATCTGCTGATTTCACCCGATTGGCATGAAGATCACCGCCACGACTGCACAGCTGAAATGTCACAATAAAAATCAAAGGCTTTCAAGAAATAATTCTTTATGTATTTGCCTCATAAACATAAACTGGCCGTGAAGCAGCTGCATGCTTGGAATGTCTGCAGGCCCATGGGCATGTGGTTTAACATTGCATCTCAAGGCTAGAGGAGATTACAGCTGGCAAATCTCCCTTGAGGATCTCTGAACTCCAGGATCTCCAAATGCAAATGGGTTGGAAACGGGGGTCATTTGGAAACTAGAATTGTTGCATACTCCATGAGGCCCGGACCCCCCAAACCTAGGGCTGCTTCATATCATAGCTTCCTCTTCTTCAGCTAGGTGAACTGCTAACCTAGGCATCCCTGAACAAAGGAACTAAGCTCTACCTAGTTCCATTAAGTCTTACTGCCTCTCCAAAGATAAGGACACTTCCTAACCTCCCCTTGACACCCCAACCTCACACCTGCAGGGAATTGCCCAGGTCAGGGTCACCCATAATTTGTGATGAATGTAAACTAGACACATTAGTCATCTTCCCTACATCTCAGAATCTCAGCAGCCTGAACCCCAAAGCACAGGTTCCACTGGCCAATCACGAAGCAGGAGAAACTCAGCTTGGGAGATGCTTCCAAGGGGCATGTGTGTGTGTCTTACTGTCTTGTGACTCTCAGGCATATGAAGATTTTGATATGTGGCTCTTGGTGTTGGGAACTTTGCCCACTCCTACCCTAGCAAATGTGCAGAAAGAAGTCAGTGACCAGATTCCACAACTTAATTTCTTCTCTATTGTCAATTAATATAGGACATTAAGGAATGGGTTTAAATTACAGGGAAGGTAGGTTTATGTTAATGCTAGGAAAAACGTCCTACCAGAACAGTTCAGCAGTGGAACGAGCTGGCTAAGGAAGCTGTGGAATCTCCTTCCCTAAACACTTTCAAGAAAAGATAGGGGAGGCATCTGTCAGGGGTGATTTAGTAATAGATACCTTCCTTCAGAATCTTCCTAGATGACCCTTGATGTCCCTTCCAGCTCAAAGGGGAAAAATACTTCAGTTTAAGAGGATACTTAAGACAGACATTAAGCAGAAATTACTCCCTATATTTTCAATAATCATGAGATGGGGTAAACAAGAATCAGTTTTTTTCTCACAAGAATCGAGAACTGTTACTGAGATCCCAGGACAATCTCGATAATGGTTTGATACCTTGGTTAAAAAAATATATATATATCTCAATATACCATTTAGCATTTACTATTTACTGTTACAATGTACTGCATTCTTCCCAGTAAGGTGTATGCACAAAATATCTGCCACGGCTGTGGAGCATGCACTTTACCAGGATGACGACGGTACATGATAAATGGTAACAGTATGGTAACGGTAAATGGTAAAAGGTATATTGAGAAAAATTCTTGACCCAGAAAGTTTCAAGAACTGGGATTTTCTTAATTATCAATTCTCGCAAAAAAACAAAAAAAAACCAGTCAAAACTGGGCTTGTCAGCGAGAACCACTAGAAAATTGAGATTGAATTTCAGCCCTAATAATGAGTACAGTCTAACGTAAACTATCAAAAGTTTAGAAATTCTTAGTTAAGACCCTATACCTCAAATGCCACCTTAAATCTGCCCTTTCTAGTTTTTTGTTTTTTGTTTATTACTGATAACATGAACAGAAATGAGCTCATGCACTCAGAGCTGCAACTAGCCTATGGCAAAGGCCACAGGTGCATCTACATGAAGGGTGCCAAGCAATCATGCCCCGGCGCACCAGAATCATCAGCTGTGTGTCTGTTGTGCTGCGGCTGCCTTTCCCGACTCCCTTAGTGCTTGTCCAGTACTAATGGGTGGGTTTGGGACCTTCCTGCATAGACTGGATTTCCCCCCCCCCCCCCCATTAGTACTGGTTAAGCAGGGGTGCTTAGCCAGTACAACTGGCCTCCCCACAATAGTACTGGTTAAGCACTTCCCCCTCCTCCCATTAGTACTGGTTAAGCACTCCTGCTTAACACTAGTTGGCAGGAGCAGCAGTGAAAGGAGTCTGGGTCAGGCAGCCACAGTGTGACAGACACACAGCTGATGATTCAGCTGCCCTGGGGCATGGTTGGCTGGCATCCCTCATGTAAATGCACCTGTGGCCACCGCCACATTGGCCACAGGCAAGTTACGACTCTGCATGCACTCAAAGATGGGGGATGGATTACTGGCATTGGTCCATGATATGGACCCTCCTCTTCCTTCCACCCTCTTGAGCACACTCCTTCAGCATCTCACCCTCATTTCCTACCCATCTCACAAAGCTTGTATTAAATTTCCAAAGTGGCCAGTGAAAGGGAACAATCTCCCCACCCTTGCTTTAGGGTGTGAATTCTTTCAAGGCACTCCCATTTGTATCACTAAAATCAAAGCCCCTGGCCATGTGGAAGGTGATCATTACATTCTTTGCCTTCAAGTTTGTGTCTAAGACATGAGAAAATTCTTGTCAGCTTTATGAGATGAAAATGTTCTGAAGGCTTTGGAGGATATGATTTTAGTTTTGACTTTGTAAAATGAGCTTCCAGTGTTCTGGATGAACTTCTGACTCTGCTGAAGTCAATGGCAGTGCTCCCACCGAGTCAAATAAAGCCAGGGTTTTCATGCCAGTGGAACTAGGCTGAGTACTTCATTTCTACTGCGAATGTAGAGAGCTGTTAAACCACTGGGTCAGTCCAGAGTGGGAAGACTGTACAGTCAGGGCTTAATTTGGTGGTGGTGGTGGGGTACTAGGGTTCAGCCCCAGCAATTCAATTCAATTCAAGGCGGGGGTGGGGGGCTGAGCCCTGGGAAATGTTGCCAGCAGGTCTGTGTACTGTGAAATTTGAAAGACTGGGAAAAGGTCGATATTGGTTATTTTGAGGTTGGAAATGAAAGCCAGAAAAAAACTGGATGGCTTATTTGGCTTGCATTAATGACTTTCATGCCCCACCCCTTGCTCTGACATCATATAGATTAAATCACAAGACCTTTTGTTTTATACTCAGCTGTAGAGAGGCAGATTAGTCCTGTGGTTGGGTTACCCTGGAGCCTGGGGTTCATTTCACTGTTCTGTCAAGCTCTGGATCAAGAGGCATGACTTCTGACATGAGGGGCGTGGATTCTGGGTCAAGCTTGGGCCCTGGCTACTCCTCCTATTTATTATTATTATTATTATTATTATTATTATTATACAAATTAATCACTGTGTGTACTACTGGAAACTCAAGACCGGTTTTGTGGGTTGGGGTCAGTGATAGAGGTCACCCCAGGCCCCACACTGGATTGGGGTCCTGCAATCTAGTGGTTCCCCAGAACACTCTCCCCTCCACCAATGCTCCTGAGGGGTCTTGGAGGCAGGAGTAGGGCCTGCAGCTCCTGCTTCTGAAGTCCAAAGTTTGTGGTGGCAGGGCTCTGGGACCCCACAGGAGAGACATGGGGGGCAGTCCCCTCAGGAATAGGTCAGTGGTGTTGGGAATATTCCTGGATATCTGTCATATAACTCCTGAGGCTCCAGTCGAAGTGCTTCCGTCAGGGTTGCCACGCATCCCTCCTGCCCTAGTGACCTCATCCCTAGCCTCATGCATGGCCGTGCCCATGCCCCCATCCCCTCAGTTTCCTGCCTCTCCCCTTCCCTGGGCCCCACCACTTCTAAAGTCAGTCCTGTGGACATGTATATAGATTTTTAAAAAACAGGGGTATGTGGAGAAGAGGAAAGAAAGTATATCGGTCTCCCTGGAATTTACTGAGGGGTGGGATGGGGAGAGAAGATTTCCACCTCAGATTTGGCTTTCCCACATCCAGATTTCCCTGCCTGTGCTTCAGTGGCATAGATACCATTGAGCAATGGGGCTCTGTCTCTCTCTGTAATCCTGTCAGCTCAGACACTGGGAAGTAGGTTAGAGACACAGAAACCTGGTGCTACTTCCTCCTGGGACTCCCAGGTTCAGAACTGACAGGAGACTGACACTCTCTCTGAGAGAGAGAGAGAGGGGGTGGGGGGGTCTGCCCCACTGTCAGTATGAGATTACATGTTGCTGGGGTGGGGGTCTGGAGATGAAGAGCACTAATGATTTCCTCAGTTTAGGGCAGATTTTTTTTTTTTTTTTAATTAATTATGCAGCCGTGGCAGTGGCTGCATTAGTTAAGGCGAGTACAGTCTTCCATTATTAGGAGGAATATAGTGATGTCACATAAAATGGGTAATATAGATGGTATGAGTCTGAAATTTCACATACACCATTAGTATGTTAGTGGTTTTCAAGATAGTAACACTTTAGGAAGATCAGATGACTGATTCATAAGATATAAACATTTAAATATTTTCTCATTTGGTGCAATTTCTTCTTTGCACCAAATTTGTTGGTCAGGGTAGGAAATGTATCAGGTTTTTGAAGACCTCTAAGTGTTTTAGAAAATTTAAGTATATTCCTCAGTTTGTGCTTCTGTTTATTTTATTACAATTCATGCTCTAGTTTTTATGTTATAATGTTTACAAAGTCCTGTTTTAGTCTATGGCGATAGAATTTATTTCCTGCATGCACTGTTCTCTTTCTTTTAACTGTAGCAGCTTCAGAGGTGGGGGGTGATTTGGGCAGGGAATATTCTCTGGGGATGGGATGTTAATTTCACAGACAGGGTGTGAGGCTGCAGGGTCAAGCAGCGGTGGGGAGAAGGCCAGTCTCTTGTAACTGTCCCTGCCAGCTGTGAAATTAACAAGACAGCAAAGTGTTACTGCCAGGTATGTTTAGCTGTGGGAGGGGGAATTGGGGACCAGGCACAGTGGCAGGTGAGTTGACTTGTGGGGGGCTTTGTTGTCCTGGGAACTTGGTGTGGGAGGGGACAGATTGGGGGAGGAGGAGCTGAGTGGAGCACACACATTCCTCTCCTCACCCTGACCAGAAGCTGATCAGGGGAGGGGGATCCAAGAGGGACCCCCTCACTACCACTACCAGGCAGTGCCCCCAAGCCCCGCTCAGCAGTTTGAAAATCACTGTGCCAGAGGGAGAAAGAAGCAGAGGTACTTCTCTTTCCCCTGGCGCAGTGAATTTGGGGATACTTCCTAAAGGGCTCTCCTGGCAGGAGGAGAAGGGACCCGGGGTGCAGTGCTTTGCAAAAGGGCTTGGGAGTGCTTCCCGAGGGGCTTTTATGGCAAGAGGGATGGGGGGGACCAGCCGAGAACCAGCCAAGAACCCTTATTCTCATCAAGAAAAGCAAGAAACCATGAATTGAGTTTTAGCCTTTGGGGGAGAGGGGCACACATTAGCCCCTATGGGCTCCCCTTCACCCCCCAATTTAGATTTTGGGTGGGTGAATCGGGGAACCTGGCAAGAGCATATGCCCCCTTCCCCACCACTTCTATTCCTTTTCAATAACTAATGAAATCCTATATTCCAAAAACCTATGGTTTAGGAATGCATTTAAGATCCTTCTCATTCTACTCCTAATTTTAAAAAAGGAAATTGTACTTTAAGACATTTTCCACCAACTCTCCACCACCTACTTTCCCATCTTCCAGTATCTCACAACTTCTAGTTTCTTCCATCTGTGACACAATACAGCATCAGCAACTTAACTATTCACACACATTCTTCTTCTACTTTATCTGTAACAAATAAAAATAATAATAATAGGCAACTAACAATAAGATTCAGACTTAAGTATTATGTAGTAAAATTCTATATCCAGTATACAATTTACATATTTTCTATATATCTCAGAGTTGAAAAATCCCTATAATATACTTTTTTGTTATAGTATTGTTCTATTTTCATAATTTTTTTCTTTAAAATGTAATTTTACTACATAATAGTTAAGTCTGAATCTTATTGCTAGTTGCTTATTTTTTATTTTATTTTTCTGTTACAGGTAAGGTAAAAGAGAAGAAGTGTGAGTGAATAGTGAAGTTGCTGATGTTGTATTGTGTTACAGATGGAAGAAAATACAAGACGTAAGATACTGGAAGGTAGGGGAAAATTAGATGGTTGAGACACGATGGAAGATGTCCTAGGGTAATTTTAGACATGACGGGCCCAGAGGCCCGCCACGCTCAATCACGGACCGGGATTCGTTTCCTTCAAATGTGCTAGCCTGATTCCTACAGGGGATCAGGGAAGGGACGGGGCTGCACGGCCCCGCCTCCCCTTGCTCCCCTGGCTGCTCGCCTTCTGGGAGACGGGCGGGCGCATCGGCCAATGCAGCTGCTGCACCCAATCCCGTCCCGTTGTCGGGACCATGATCCGGCAGGGCTAAAAGTAACAGACGTTACCTTCGGCCCTTTCCATATCGTGGCCAATCCAACTACAGTTGGGACCCAATCCCAACACGATTCCAGACCTCCGGGTGGCCGGAGGTACAGAATCGTGGTATTTGGATTCCCGCCGGAGGTTCACTGTGGTGAACATCTGATGGAAATCAAATAGACGTTACGGGACAAACAGCCACCACATGGGATTCACTGTGGTTGATGGTGGTCTCTTAACGTCTAAAATTACCCTTAGTGTACAATTTTCTCTTTTTAAAAATTATGAGTAGAATGAGAAGAGTCTTAACTGCATTCCTAAACCTAGTTTTTTTAAATATAGATTAAATAAATAAATTCCCAACTCCTGTCCCTAGCCCACCTGATATGCAGACTCATCTTGAAAGTATACCACATGCTTCCAAGAAATCCTGAGTACACTGAAAGACCCTAATATATTTTTGTTAGGTGGATCTGCTCTATATACCTTAACAATCTGAGTGAACAGGTTCAACTTTTCCAGTTCAAGAAGCATTCCATTTTGAGAAAGTTTTGAGAAAGTCTTGGCATAAGAAAACATAAATTCATTAAGCTTCTCCAGAAATTCAAGTTATGCAAGGTCGACTTAAGTGGATTTGAATGTAATTCTCCTGTTTACATTACTTGTTCTTATTCAGATCAAATAGGAGGACTATGGATCTATACTGGTCAGTTAAACACTGGTCAGTTTCTTATCAGTTTCACTTTCTGGGACCTACCATAGGGCTATTCAGTTTATGCTAACACCATGGAGAGTAGGTCTCCCCCCCCCCCCCCCTTTTTCTATAGCTGTCAAAAGAAAAAGAAAAGAAAAAAAAGTTAGGCTCAAAAAGAAGCCTATAGCATTCCTCCCTCTCATACATCCCTGCTAAATACCAGTCTTGTATAATCCCAATTGGGTCTCTAAAGCTTCCATGAGTCTTATTTTGTGAGGCGAGGCAGGAGGTAGGCAAAATGCCAGCCTCATGGTCAGGTGCAGTAATCCAATAAGTGTATAATTTTCAATTGCACACTCACAAATTAAACTGCAGCTGCTGCCCACTGTTAACCTGATCTGCTCACAGAGACATCATTAGGGGAAAACAATTAATTTTTCCATTCTCCCAAACGATGCAGAAGCTGAATAGGAGAGGAGAAGTGGAGAGGCAGAGGGGACAGGAGGCAGTAGAATTTCTGTGTCTCATTGTGCTGGAAAGACGAAACCTTTGGTATTGAGTAGCCAGGTTAATGTAGGTCACTTACAGTTGGAAAGAAAGGAGATACAAGTAGTTTGTGTTACATTTGTATATGGAAATGAGAGCTAGTCAAGCATGGGGTGGGGGGTAGGGATAAACCTAGCCTCATGCAAAAGTTTGACTTGTTCCCTACTGAAGTTTTCCATGTTCTCTTGGTTTATTATTCTTGGTTGAAATTAATTAAAGATGATCTGAAAACCTTACATAAAAGTTAGATACAGGGCTGAGATTGACACCCATTAAAATTGCCTCAGAACTGAGAGACTTGATTCAGCACTTTATAATTCACCTCTGGAACCAAATATCTCTTTACTCAGACTCTTCCTTGGGATGTTTTCAGACCCTTCAATGTAGAGCCCTACCAGTGGATACACTTCTTTGTTGACACTAGGACTGAAATGGATCAGCCTGAGTGTTTATGTCATCTGAGATTTTCTGTGTTTTTGGAACTGTTTGTAACGAACTGCCACAAATTTTTAATTGCGGTAAATCTCTGTGAACTAAAACTAATACAGCACCATTTTGTGCATCTCAGCCAATCAGAATACGTTTTACTCATGTGCAAAAGTTAATTCAGTTCAAGTTCTGCACTTGTGCAGTAGCCCATGAACCTGAACTGAATTGAATTGAATTGTAATGTCTTTTCCAGATGTACAAAAAGTATTCTGATTAGTCCACAGTGAAAATGAGGCTTCTCTAGTCTAGTAGGGAGCCAGAGCTGCCAAAAAATGAAACTGTCATAGAATGGGAACTAGATTATGTTCTGTCCCTGTTCCATCAGACCCAGATCAGAATGGGAAATCCATTGCTGATAGAATTCACCCGTACTACAGCTCACCCTCAATAAAATTATACTGGCTCTTCCCCACCATAATAATAACTACTAATAATTTTTAGTAACAATAACTACTAATAATGATATTCTTTACCATGGTTTCTACCTATTTGTCTGGTATTGACATCAAGCTCACTAGTCTATAATTTCCAGGATCTTGTCTGGAACCTTTTAGAATTTGCTCAGTCACTAATTAATAATTCTGCAGTTTCATATTTGTGGGTTTTTCACAATTCTTGGATGAATAGCACCTGGTCCTGGTGACTTACTTTTATTTATCAACTAGCTCTAAAATCTTTTTAGATAGTTGTTTAGATTTATTGCTTTAATGGATAGTGGGAATCTTCCCAACATACTCTGCTCTCCTGAAGACTGATGCAAATAATTAATTTAGCATCTCTGCAAAGCCCTTATAATAATGTCCTTAATATTAGTATATGAATGTACATTATTTTCAATGGCGTGGATACAGCAGAACTAGAAAAGGTACAGGAAAGGGGAGGAAAGATGATAAAGGGTATGGAGAGGTGTGCATGTCATTTTTGTTATATCAATAATGATAATGAAATTTGTCATTTTCATTATCATTGGGTATTTTCAGACGTTACAAGATCACAGTCAATCACAGGGTGAAAACAGACATGACGCTAACCACCCTTTAACCACCCTTGGTGGTCATTTATGCATGTTTCAGGGCTGCATGTGGCACCAATACAGCCCTGCAACATGCATAAATAACCACCAAGGGTGGTTAAAGGGTGGTAAGCGTCATGTCTGTTTTCACCCAATGTGAACCATGGTCAATGCCGCGGTGGGGCCAAAGCGCCCTGAACGTCTGTTTCGCGGGTGCCAGATGTTCACCACAGTCAATCACCACCAGGGGTCAAAAGTAACCATGCTTCCAGAGCTCCGGCCTGGACCATCTCTGAAAGCATGGTCAAAGAGATTCCCACCGGGAAACAACAAAAAGTAACATCTGAATGGCAACCACCGGCCAGAATCAAGTAGAACGATTCCCAGCTGGGGACAAAGCACACAGCATGGCTGCCAGGCAACCAGCAGCAACACAGGCCAGGGAGGGAGATTTAAAGGGCACACAGAAGCAGGGGAACGTGGTGGGATGGAGCGAGGTGGAAGGGAGATGAGAGCGGTGGGAGAGAGAGCAAGGGAGGAGGAGGAGAAGGTGGAAGAGGAGGTGGTGGAGGTACAGGCGGAGGAGGAGGTGGTCGTGCTGCACCTGGAGGCGGTGGAGGGACAGCAGCAGCAGCAGCAACCAGGACAGGCCGAACCGGTGCCTGCTGCTGACTCGGATGATGAGGCACTCCGGAAACGGGTAAGGGGACTGAAGGGAGGGGCATCAGCACAGGGGCACCAAGGTCGGTGGGTGGACCGGTGGGGGGGGAAGAGGGAGGGACTCATGGCTGTGGCAACCCGGTAACACCCCCCCTCTTACGACTCACAGAC
The DNA here is from genome assembly GCA_003113815.1 of Sphenodon punctatus. Lineage (NCBI taxonomy): Eukaryota > Metazoa > Chordata > Lepidosauria > Sphenodontia > Sphenodontidae > Sphenodon > Sphenodon punctatus. The sequence continues at coordinate 7,620,289 of QEPC01010657.1, forward strand.
ACAAAAACGAGCCTGGGAGCCCGAGCCCCCGGAGGAGAGGGTCGGAGGGTAGGTGGAGGAGCAGGAGGAGGAGGAGGCGGGGGAAGACCACGACCCAGAGGGCACCAGCGGGACACGGCCGTACCATCGGGGGGGGGCAATGGGTGCACAGGGAAACCCAGGACTTTATTCGAATCTGGGGGACCCTGGAGCACCAGCTGGAGCTGGCGGTCAACCAACACAATGAGCATGTCTTCAAGGAGATCGTGCAGGAAATGGAGGCAGCAGGGCATCACAGGACAGTGGCACAGTGCCGTTCGAAGGCCAAGGAGCTGAAGAGGGGGTACAAAGCCATCAAAGACAACAACCGGTGGTCCAGGCACGGAGCCCAGACCGCCCCATACTATGATGTCGTGGACCGCATCCTACACATGAAGGGGTCCATAGTCACCCCATGCCTTGTGGGGAGCGCCGTGGTCCAGGGCACGGAACGGGCCAAGGTACCCCCTCCCCTCACTGCCCCCAGTGAAGACGCCAGCTCCAGGAGCCCCAACCCCAAGAGGAATGCCCTGGGACCTTGGGGGCCAGCAGGCCCCCCTCGCGCACCAGCCCTGGGAGCCCCCAGCTGATGTCTGTAGCGGGAGGATCCGAGGCCAGCACACTGTGTCAGTCAGTGGACACAGGGGGACCTCAGCCACACTGAGGGGCCAGCCTTGGAGGGCTCCGAGACCAACATAGAGGGTAAGCAGGCAGGTGGGATGGAACATGGCTCAGGGGGAAGGCCTGAGGGGGAGGAAGGGGGCACATGGGCCATGGGCCCAGCCGCAGCAACCCCTTTACACCCCAGACCCTGAAAAAGGGGCCTGGGGGCCACCAGGGGACATGGACCGCTGCCCCCCACCCCTCCCCATTCCCACAGAGGTCACAGCATGCCCCGGCACCTGCAACAGCCTGGTGAGGGGAATGGAGGCGAGCAGCCCCAGGAGCAATCAGAGGCCCCAGGTGAGGCAACACAACAAGGGGGGGAAGGGAGCCAGGGGGGGGAAACTGGACCCTGGGTTGGGGGAGGCTACAGGGGGCAGCTGGGGGAGGGCACCAGCCTCCTTCACAAAGGGGGGGGCGAGCCCCCCATCCGCAGCACAGGAGGGGGGAGGGTGGCAGGGGCAGCTAACCATCCCCTACCATGCACCCCAACAGGGCGACCCGCCAGGGACCAGCAAGGAAGACCCGTGCCCCCAGCCCAATGGATGAGGGAGCACCAGGCACGGGCACGGCACCACAGGGAGGAGCATGTGGAGGACATAGTCTGCTCCACCACAGAGCAGGGGGAGCAGATGATCGAGGCCATCGACCGCATCGAGGCAGCCACTGAAAAGGCCATGCAGCAGGCAGAGGCCAGGGACTGGAGGCTGCAGGAGGAGGTGCACCTCAAACAGAGGCAGGAGTGCTGGGAGCACAGCAGGCAGGTGGATGCGTTTGGGTGACTGGAACAGGCCATAGACCGGATGGTCAAGGAGCACTCAGCAAAGATGAACCGGTCACATGACATAGGCACCTCGCTGTTCCGACACGTGGGTACTATGAGTGCCTATGTGATGGCAGATGCCCTGCCGGGCAACCTGCCTACCCCAGCCCTGATGCTGGGGTCCTCACAACCCCCATCGCCTCTGCCCCAGCCGCTGGCGCACTCGCTGGGGCCGTGCTTCCACCTACTGGTTCCTGTAGGCCTCCGGAGGGAGCTGCTGGCCAGAGGGGCCCCTCTGGCCCCGAACCCATCTGCCCTCCCACCACTGCCGGAACCTCAGGACACCGAGGCCTCCCAGGACACTGTTGGGGACACAGACAGTGTGGGGGAGGGGAGCTCCCAGAGCTCCACGGTGCCCATTGGGCGGCCATGAGGGAGACCCTGGAGATGGGGGGGAAGGGGGAATAGGGGGAGGGGGAAGGGGGAGGGCGTTCTGAGGGGTATCACTGGGAGGTGGGGAGTGGGGAAGGTGGCAGGAGCACTTGTAGAAGGTTGAAACAATAAATGCACGGGCACCACAGTCACCTCCATGAGTCTATTCGTGGGCCCGGGTTTGGGAGTGCATAGGTGTGTAGGGGCGCAGCCAGGGTACTGCTCGGGGCCCTGGAGTGGTGGTGTGGGGAATGCATGGCCTCAGCCCTCAGCCTCCCGGCTGATCCACCTCACCAGGGTAGCACAGATGCACTTTGTGTATCAGTACTATCACGGGTTCTCAGCGTTCACATAGAGACGCACGGGGCCAGGAGGGCACCGGGGGACGGGGAAGTCAATGGCAGTCCGCTCGGTCTCGCACACATTGTGCAGCACACAACAAGCTCCTATCATGAGGGAGGAGGTCTCCGCCGTGAAGTCCAGGCAGCCCGTGAGGCTCCTCCAGTGCTGCTTGAGGGCCCCAAAGGCCCTCTCGACCACGGTCCTGCTTGCACACAGGCGTGTATTAAAGAGCGCCTCCTCAGAGTTCCTGGTAACCGGGTACGCCTTCATCATCCAGCGGGTAAGTGGGTAGGCTGGGTCCCTCAGGATGCAGGGGGGCATCATCACCCCCTTGATCTGGGTCATCCCCATGTCCACGAAGTCTCCGTGGTACATTCAGGCATAGAAGGGAGAGATGGTCATGATCCGGGTATCATGGATGCCACCAGAGTGGCCCGTGTACATGTCTATGAACTGACCCCGGTGGTCCATGACCACCTGCAGCTGCAGGGAGTGGTACCTGTGTCGGTTGACATATTCTGAGACCTCTCCAGCAGATGGGCTCAGGATCTCTATGTGGGTGCCGTCCACGGTGCCCATACACTTAGGGAATCCCCCAGCCATGAAGCCAGCCATTACGGCCTCCTGGTCCACCAGATGGATCACTCGGTCCAGGACCACGCCCTGCACTTCCTCGCAGACGTCCTGAAGGATCCTGGTGATGGTGCTCACCCTGATGCCGAAGTGCTGGCCACCCACTAGACCATGGGTATGGGGGCCCGCATGGGGGTGGCCTGATGCTCCAGCCAGGGCGTTACCAGCTCCGCGAGTTGCAGGAGGACGCGCCTGTCCATTCAAAAGTGCGATCTCCAGGTGGCCTCATCCCATTGGGCTAGTGACCTGGCCCACCATCCCTGTGCCTGCTCCGTGATCCATACTCGCTGATAAATGGGTATAGCGAGCAGGGATGCACGCCCCATGGTCTCCCTCCACTATTGGAGGCACCCAGTCACCTCGTGGAGGAATGCGCCCCTCTCCTGGCCGTGGTGGAGGGCCTTCCGGACCACCCCACACAACTGCAAGGCCCTGAGCAGGGCCAGGAAGCACCTGCGGGCGTGGTGGGATCTCCGGGCCCTAGAAGCACTCCAGGCAATGGTGGGCACCCAGGTGCACCTCAGCCGTCTGGATGTGCAAGAGATCAGTGTGTGAGCGGTACCACTCTGTGCAGAGGGCTAGGTGCATTCCGCAGGCGCCCAACCGACCTAGCTCCATGGTGCACATTGTCCCGGGTGGGGGGCAGCCGGCCCAGTTATAGGCCGGGGCATGTGTAGTCCTGCCCCCGGGTCGGTTATGGGAGGTCCCCTTCCCGGCTGCTCATGCAGGCTCCTGCAGGGCGGCCGTTCCGGGGAGCTGGGGGCGGTTCATTCAGCGGACCTATTGTCCCTGCAAGGGGCCTGGTGCATGGTCCAGCTGCATTCCTCTCCTCTCAGTGTATCCACCTCTCAGTGTATCCAGCCTGTTGTCCTTGCCACTCTGATTAGTGTGTACGCTGTCCTGTCTGTGAGCTCTGTTCCAACAGCTGTGCTGGGTTCGCACCCCATGCCTCACTCGCTTGCCATGCCATGTTGCAGCCGGTGGCCTTATCGGCTGGCCTTGAGGCCCCCCTGAATCCCCTCCCATCCCTCCAGAGATTGTGGGCCCCCTCTGCCTTGTAATTAGTCTCCTTTGTTTCCTGGACCATGGGTTGGCTACGCTTCCACCGGCCTCCCGGCTCCCAGCACCCAGGAGGCCCCCATCGCTGGACCTTCTGCGAGACCATGGCCCTGTTTGACCTGTGGCATTCCCCAGCCGTGCAATTGGTCCTGAGCTGGTCAGACAGCCTGTCCGGTGCCTATGCGAGTCTGAGCTTGGGGCTGCGCTACTTTGGCTATGAAGCGAGCGCCCGCGATTGCCGGCTGCATGCGGAGAACCTGGGCCTGATTCCCTTTCCCGATGGATGCATCCCAGAGATGAGGTGCTCGCATGTGGGGTGGTCAGCAGTGGAGACTGTGTCTGCTCTGTCTGTGTGCAGCTTGGCCACCTACACAGCCTGTCTGAATGAGGGGGGCCCTGCCCTGGCTGTGTCCTTCTTTGGCTGTGTTCACAGGGCCCGTGGGTACCAGTGATTATGTGGGGCGGTGTATCACTGGATATTGGAGCTTGATCACCTTCCGTGGCCCCCTGATGCTGACTATGACTTGTCCAAGCCCACCGAGGCAGAGCTGTCGGTGCTGTCCGGTGTGTGGCCCTGTTCCGATGTGCAGTTGGGGCTTGCTGCGCAGGATCCCTTCGAGGCATACTACNGTCCCGCGGGGTGATCTATCACCACCTGTTGGAGCTGGGTCACCTTCCGTGGCCCCCACCTGCTGACTATGGCTTGTCAGAGCCCTCTGAAGCAGAGGTGTCGGCGTTGGCTGGTGTGTTGTCCCGATCCGATGTGCAGAAGGGGCTCACCGCTCAGGATCCCTTTGAGGCATACTACCTGGTCGCCCACCACATGTCTGCGCTGGGGTACTGTTGGGGCATGCTTCAGTGGCCCCACTTCGTGCACCTGGCAGGTCACCAGGCCCCAGGCCCCTTTGTGGCCTCCTGCAGCTGGCTGTGAGGCCCCCCTTTTCTTCTGGGCCCTGGATGCTGGCCCAGCTGTGGGCTCCTAGCTTTGCCCCGCTGCCGCGAGTTGCTGCCTGCTCCCTCCATGATGTCCCTGGTTCGGTGCTGTGCTGGCTGGTGCCTGGGGTCCCGCTGCCCCTGCTTGTGCCTCTGTGCCCCCTCTGCCGGACCCCCTGTCCACCTCTGCAACTGGTGTACCACCCTGTGGCTGTCGTCTCCTGTGGCTGTTTCCTGAACATTGAGGTGGCTCCTGGCGCCCTGGGTGCTGCTGTCCTTCCTGGTCCAGCCTCGATCCCTCCTGTGCCCATGCCCCCCCCGTCCCCCTTGGGTGCCTCTGTGACTGATGGGTGCTGGGGCCCTGGACTGCACCTCCCGGCGTCCTCCTGGGGCATGGGGGTGGGGCAGGCTTATGGAAGGGCTGCTCTGCTTGTTGGCCCCGGCTCACCCCGTCCCATCCATCACACCCTGGCCAGTGCATGGGCTCCCTGACAGTCTCCTGGACTGTTCCCAGGCCGCTCCCTGGACTGTGTGGCCTCCCCCTGTGCCTGTGTGGTGCCCCTGCGGGGTCCCCCCATTCTGGGACTGGCAGTGTGGCTGTGGGGGTGCCTGTGTGGGCTGTGCTGTTGTGGGGGTCTGGTTGCCATTCCCCATGTCCTATCCTGGCCCCTGGGCCGGTTCCCCCCTCCCCCTGTCCCTTTCCCCCCTGTGCCCATTGTTTTGTGTGTGTTGTCTGACCCGCTGTGTCCCCCCTTCCCTTCCTTTCCCATGCGGGTGTGTGTGCGCCCGGGCGAGTGTCTGTGCTGTGTTCCACTGTGACCTCGTTTGTATTCCCTGTGCCCATTGTGTGTGCTGCCTCGGTGGCTCTTCTCCCTCTTCTCCCTCCCTTCCCATTTCCCTTGTGTGGGTGTTCCCTGTAGGCACTTTTGGCTTCATTTGCCCTCAGCCGGCCATGTCTGTGTCCCACCCCTCTCCGGAGCCTTCTCGATGTTTTGACCACAGCCCGGGATCGGCGTCACGTCTGTTGCACTGCCCCGGACCGTGATCTGGCGGCCCGATTCCCTGTCATGGTCCCGGTCCCATCACATCTGTTTGGGGCCTTTCTTGACCACAGAGGGTCATTAGATGGGTCGCCACCACTGGGAATCCACTGTGGTTATTCAGGCACCCATAACATCTGAAATCACCCATTATTGCAATAACAAAAACAACAAAAAATAATAATGAAATCAATAATGATAATAAAAGTCATATTTTTCGTTATTGCCTAGCAGCCTGGCAGGTGTATTTTGGAGAGAAATGTGGTGAGGGGAGGAGGAAGCACACATCTTGGAGCCAGAAAATTAGTGTTGAACTCTTGAACTGGGTCTGTGATGGGAGTGGAAGGACCTGATGGCTGTAATTGCTGGCCAATGAGCAGTACAAGCAGGTCCCGGGCAGTTGAATTTCACCCTGTGATTGATCAATGCCTCCTGTCTCCCAGAACCAATTAGGGGGGGGGGATCTGGGAGAGGGCACTGCAACCCTTATACTACAGGGCTGGGCTGCTTGACTCTGATCCTATGTTAGCTAGTGCTCTGTCAGGGTGCATTTGTAGAATCTGCTGGTGCTTGCACTAAAAATCCTCCCATTTGTATCCCTACCACCTTACCTTTCCAATCCTTATTTCTTACCCTTACATTTTACCCTTTTCCTTCCCCTGCATATCTCCCTGTGTAATATATATAGAATAGAGATAGATTAGAGATAGTGAATATACCTCTAATTTTTTTCTTTTCCCTACTCCTGTCTGTCTCCCCCTATCAGGACTACAGGCAAGTATACTCTGGATCTGACAAAGATACTGTCAATCACTAGTAATTAAATATGTCAAAAAGTGAATGGCCAAACAGAGGTAAATTAAATCTTTTAGTTAAACGTTTCAGCTTCTGCCTTCTTCAGTAACCAGTTGGATTTAAAGTATATGCTGCTGGGAGTCAAGGTAACAGAGTGTAGAGTGTTGAGGGAAGAAGAATTTCAAGGCAGGTGATGCTGAAAGGGAGGGGAGAAGTACTAAAGATGAGGAAGATCTTAGGTGTTGACTTCTAGGTTGAGGCCTTGGGGTGTAAGGGTAGAAAGTCTGTATATCCCAAAGTTCTCTCTTTCTTCTAGTGACCGTTATATTATTGGTGGATTATCTATAGGGAATATTAGCACGTCCGAAAGGTTGTGGCTATCAGAGTTAAAATATTTAGAAACGGCTTGTTCTAGCTTCTTCGTGGTAATAGCCAATATGTGGACTGGTTTCTAAAATGTGTGCGAAAATCAGTAGTTGTCTTTCCAACGTATTGAATGTGGTATCCAGGGCGTTTGCACTCAATAATGTATATGAGTTGGATTTACAGGTGATGCTCTGTTTAATAATGTAGGTCTTGCTGGTTACACTGATTTTAAAGGTGGCAGTCTCTCTCATGTACGTTCAGGTGATGCACCGACTGGAATTACAACAGTGTGATCCTGGATTGTGGGTAGGTGGTTTAATTTGGGCTCTTACTAGCAGTTTGCATAGATTAGGAGGTTGACGGCAGGCGATGAGAAGTGGGTTGTTAATAGATCTAGCAAGACCTGGTGAGTTGGCAACCAAGGGATAGCTTTCCTTAATAGCCAGATGAAAATTAGGCGATGCCAGGTGGAAGTCAACCACAAAAGGGACGCTTTGCTGTTTAGTATTTTCAGTCATATGTTTTTCAAGGAGTGATTCCCTTGTGAGAATAGATGTTCTATAGATGTATTGGTCAATAACATGTGGAGGAGATCTCCTACATAGGAGTTGCTCGTTGAGCTCATCAATTCTTTTTTTTTTAATTTTTTTTTTAATTTAATTTTATTTTATTTTATATAACATTGTAAACAAATTCAAACATTCAACTGTGGCTATAACATTGTAAACATTAAACTGTGGTTACAAAACGTTTTTCCTTGGTAGTGTTTCTTTGGGTTCAGGTGGGCCTTTTACTTATACATAATAATCAAATAAATGTGTTCTTTGATCTTCAGGTAGATCTGATTTTGTCATTACGCAAACACAGGGGAACCATTTTGCAGCAAAAGATTCTTTTTTGTCCATTAAATTCGCTGCTATTTTTTCCATAGTCAGGTGGTACCACAATCTATTCATCCATTCCCCAGTCGACAATTCTTTAGTGTCTTTCCAATGTAGGGCGATGACCTTCTTTGCAGCCTGGAGAAACACCGAGCAAGATTCCCGTTGTTTTTGTAATATCTCAACTGCTGGAAATAAACCCAACAGAGCTACCTCCGGTTTAAACGGTATGATCAATTTCGTCATCTCTTCCATTTTTTCCCATACCCCTCTCCATAGGGGTTGTACCCGGTCACAATCCCACCAACAATGTCTTTGCGTTCCCTGCTCTCCGCATCCCCTCCAACATAAACCTCTTTCCCCTCCCTCTTCCATATGTCTGAGTTGCATAGGGGTCAAGTAAAATCTCATTACTAGTTTAATTTGGCATTCTTTGATTTCCAGTGAGTGGGCGTTATTATGCATGTAATCTATTATTTCTAATTCTTCCTTTTCTGCAATCTCTATTCCTAACTCCTCTTTCCATTTCTGTATGTAACCTATCTGTTTGGGATACCATATTTCTTTTAAAGTTCTATATATGCGTGATAATTTTCCTTTGTTATTAGTATGTTCAAACAATACCTTTTCTATTTTGTTGGGGTCTCTAGTATATTGTTCTTTTTTGTCTTTACTATTTATTGCATGCTTAAGTTGCATGTATTCAAATGGGTTTATTCGTATTTTAATTATTTTTTCCATGTCCTCTTTACTAATTATTTCTTTGTCTTTAATTATATGACTAATTTTTCCTAATCCTTTCTCCTTTAATTTTTTCCTCAGTTTCTGAGCCTGTTGTTGTGTTTGGAGGCACAATAAGTCTATCGGTGAGTATGGGAAATGGTTTTGATTAATTTTGATTTTTTTAATTATATTTTGCCATGTCATCCATGTGCCCCAGGCAAAGGGATGATCCTTCCATATTTTTTTGTTTGGTGTGCCCTCGTCTGTTATTATATTTTTCAGACTGTGTGTGGCTAAAATGTGTTGTTCTATTTCTACCCATTTAATATCTTTTGGTTGGTAATACCAGTTATTTAATGTTCTCTTTTGAAGTAATTGGTGTTATTATTACAGATACGTTTAATTCTCAGGGCTAAGCCGTAGGGGTGTGCAATTTGTTTTTGTTATTATGATAATGATTATTTTTTTTCTTTTTTGTTATTGTAAAAACGAAAAAGAAAAATAATAATAATGAAAACAAAAACAAATTTTGAAATAATGGGGAAAACTGTAAAATATATTTCTGGCTATAACTTTTTTGCTTCTTATTTAATTCTGATTAATCTTCTGGAGGTTGAACTACCAATCAAGAACACTATGTGTACCAAATTTGGAAATGATTGGATGAAGGAAACCAATTTTAAAAGCAATTGAATGTTGTAATTCTGGGAAACGTTCCATACACATTCCTGGCTACAACTTTTTATCTTCTGTTCAATTTTTATTAAACCTGGGAGTATTATCTCCCTCCACAAGATTACCAATCCTGCCAAAGTTCAGAAAGATTGGATAAAGGATCCTGATGTTATAAGACATTAACTTGAAAATGCATTTCTGGCTGTAACATTTAAATTTTTATATTCTATCCTGTTTACAAGACATTTGGCAGGAATATATCCCATACCTTCCCTGTCATCTCTGACAAACTACAGGACAATTTGATCAAGGGAATTTTACAATCAATTGAATTTGTCCCCTTGAAGACCATTATTTAGATAAATAGCTGCACATGCAGCACTAGTCAGAGGCAGGCACCTGGCATGGAAGGGAGAAGGAGGCTGTACGAGGGAGGATGGGGAGCAACCCAGCAGACTGACAGACACATTCACTGGCCAATTACTGCATGCTTCCAGCATTACAGAACCAATCTGTTGTGGCTTCCAGGCAGGCATAGGGAACATCCATCAGGCGGGCATAGAAGGGACATAACTGGGATTTTGCAGATAGCATCCCAGCAATCAGGAGACATGGTTTACACATCCAGACTGACCAATTATCATCTCAATCACATCCCGCAGCACTGTGACTTAAGAGAATCTGTATTGGCTCTTTCTTAAACAGATGTTTCCGACTTCTCAGTAACAAGTGGGGGAGATATGTTGGGGTGGTCACAGCACATAATGAGGATATTTGGTTGACATTTCTGCTGACCAATTGGCATCACAAACCAATCTTATACCACAGTGACACATCAGAGAATCCCTGGCATAGGCTCCTTCTCTGCATATGCTGTGCAGGCTTATAAAATTGGGACCCTTTATCACATCTTTCTGATATTTGGCAGAAATGGTCTTGAAAGTGAGATACAGCCCTGCCAAATTTCAGGTACACTAGTTAGACTACAAAAATGTTACAGTCAGATATACATTTATAAGTTAATTGCTTATATCACTAGGACCGTTTATCCAATCCCTCTGAAATTTGGCAAAGATAATAAACATGGGGAGGGGTATACACTTGCCAGGTTTTATCCACATTAGATGGGAAGCAGGAATATATATGCAGATTTTTGCAAAATAACACAATTCAACTGCTTATAAAATCTGATTCCTTTATCCAGTCTTTCTGGAATTTTGTACTTTTAATTCCCTCCAGTGGAGATACAACCCCACCGCCGCCCCCCACGTTTAATCCAAATACAGTGAAAAACCAAAACATTACAGCCAAAAATGTGTTTTCTATTGAAACCAATGGATATTGAAAACAAACACAAAATCAAAAACAAAATTTTGATATTTATAAAAACAAAATGACAGATTTAAATAAAGAAAATTAAAAATGAAAACAAAAACTGAGATGGGTCCCTGGTGCACACCTCTAGGGAACACAGACTGGATCAGTGACCCATCAGCACCAGCTCGACTCCCACTTGGCCCTGCATCACCCTGCACCCAAAAATAGTCAGACCCGGATTTCTGGGACTGCAACAGCCCACAGCTCCCACTAACGAGAAAAAACCTCTCCCTTGCTTGACTGGGTGCCCGATGCCACACCACCCTCTGGGCAGTAGTGGCTGGTGGGTTCTAAGGCTGGTGGGTCAGTGCGTGGGTCCAGTAGTTGGGGGGGTGCAGTGGTTGGCAGGGCCAAGAAGAATTTTGAAATTACTATGGCATTTGACAACCTCAGTTCCCCATCTGTAAAAAGTGTGTGTGTGTGTGTGTGTGTGTGTCTGTCTGTCGGTCGGTCGGTCGGTCTGTCTGTGTTCCTCTCACCCTTGTCCTTCTTAAATTGTAAACCCACTGGCAGGGACCTGTCTCCAATAGCCACCAGCAGGCAATGTGTTCAATGGCAGGAGTACCATAACAGCTAGTCCAGATTTCAAACAAACCAACTAACAGGTCAGGCCCAGAGCTTAAAGCAATAATTAACCTGGTGTTCTTTCCATTTGCCTTCAGTTTCTCAGCCAAACACTGCAGTCATGTTTTAAAGCTTCTCTCCACAACTTTAGGGAAACTTGCTTTCTTAGTGAAAAGCCAAAAATCTCAAGCTTATCACAGCTCTCGTCACTTAAGGATTTTCAACACCCTTATGTTGCTCACGCCACTTCCCTGGGTGGTGGGAAGTTCCAGGGGCAGCCTTGCTGGGTCAGTGTCCCTTCGACAGAAGAAAGAAACTGAAGAGACTTACTGTGTGGTATAATAGTCCATTTATTTACAAATGTCCTAGTTCCTCCAGGTCCAGCACCACAAGGGCTCCCCAAAAGGCTCTCTGTAGCCTTCTGCACCCAAAGTCCAGCATGCAATCTCCAAACAGACTCCAGCTCTCTACTCAGACACTAGGGATGGGCGAACGCGGTTCCGATGTTCGGAGTTCGGACCGAACTCGGTCTGTTTGGATGTCCGAACCGAACGTCCGAACCGAACTCTCGAACAACTGAGCAGTTCGGTCATGTTAAGATGAGTTTGGATGAGTTCAGGGGCAGGAAAAGCGTCTTTCCACCCAAAAACTAGGTTTCGGTTTCGATTTTGTTTCGGTTTTGATTTCGGTTTCACTATTTTTGAATGTTCGGCCAAGTTCGGCCAAACCGAACTTGGCTGAACCGAACCATCGAACTTGAACTCAGGTTTCGAACCGAATGACCGAACATCCAAACATCCGAACCGCATTCTGTTCGCCCATCCCTATCAGACACAGACTTAAAGCTGTCCCACTCAGTTCTCAGCATCTCCCAGCCCAAACCATTGTTATAAGACATGGGGCTGGCAGGCAAGCTTAGGTGTGGCTGATGGCCCTATACAATGACTTGCATTCCAGGGGAAATTAATCCCAACAAGGGAGTTGCATTCCCAGGAGGACCCCAAATCCATAACACTTACAAACATGAGGTGGCAACACTGAAACAGGCAAACTCTTTAAAAAACACAACAACCCCCCCCCCCAAACTGTACTTTTAGAGTCGATCAACCAGCCCCAAAGTCCAGCCCATGATGGGGCCACCATAAACAAATCTCACTCCCTAAAATCTACTCAGTAACCTCAGGCTCAGGGCCCAAATGTGGCGAATGGTGAGGTTTTATGCCCTTTTCCAGCTCCTGGATCTGGCCCCTGGATTAACTTCCTACCCCCAAATACTAAAATACTGAAGTCAGGATAAGGGAGCAGAGATGAGGGCACACACAAAGATAGGTTGTGGCAGATCCATGGCAAAGTCCCCCCCCCCCCCATCTGCTCAGGGGAAAAACATTTTAACTCTGATAGTCACAGTCTTTTGGACTTGGTATTATTCCCCATAGAGAATCCACCAATGCAATAGTCACTAGAAGAAAGGGAGAACTTTTGGATATACAGACTTTGAACCCTTACACCCCGAGACCTCAACCTAGAAGTCAACACCAAAGGTCTTCCTCATCTTTAGTACTTCTCCCCTCCCTTTCAGCATTACCTGCCTTGGAATTCTTCTTCCCTCAACACTCCACCCTCTGTTACTTTGACTCCCAGCAGCCTACACTTTAAATCCAACTGGTTACTGAAGAAGATGGAAGCTGAAACATTAACTAGAATATTTAATTTACCTGTTGAATATTTAATTCACTTTTTGACATATATATTCACTTTTTGACATTTTATTTATTATATAAATAAAACTAGATATTCTGTGTATACTGATACAAATAACAATACCAAAAACAAAATCTTCGTTTGAAATCGGTACCAATACTGATAATGACAACAATAACAAAAACCAGCATTTCGTTATTAACAAAAATGAAAACGACACATTTTAATAATGAAAACAATAATGGAAAACAAAAAACCACATGGTGTCACGGGTAGGGGGAGTATGGAAGGGGGTTCTCAGGGAGGGGGGAGGGGGGAGGTGGGACACCACACTCAAACAAGGAATATGAGGCAGCTTGCTCTCACTAATGGGTTGGCCTCAGGTAATAATGTCCCTCAGGTTGTTGGGTGGGCTTTCCCTCGTTAATGGAAGGCAACCCTTTTCATCACAGGGACTCAGAAAGCAAGCCAGTTGCCCCAAGGGGTAAGGGGAGACACACACTGGGTAACCACACTATCAGGGGAGTACTCAGGACCCAGGAAACCGTGCCAGGTAGTGGGGAAAACACGAAAAGGGAGAGGGGGTGCAAAGGGCAGGATCACAGGGTAGGAGGAGGGGGAGGATGGGACCTCGCAATCCAGGGACGGGAACAAGGAGGGGGGGGGGGTTCTAAAGGAAAGGCATGTGAATATCTGACCACCACACCAGGATCCCACAGGGACTTCAATACTTTCTCTCTCAAGGAAACAAGGGTAACACTCACTCACCACACACTCTTTAGGTTCACGCAGGAAAAGGGATGGAATCCAGACACACTTGCTCGCTATCCACTCTCTCTCTCTCTAATCAAAATCAGGGTCACAAGGCTCCAGGGGCCAGTGTCTTGTAAGCGATTACCGGCAGGGGCGCCAAGCCCCTCCGGCACTATTTATATCCTGTACCTTAAGGCCGCTCCCAGGGTAGGGCTCTCCGCCTCCCTCCCCTGTCGGGGCATGCTGAGAGCGTCTGATGTCAAGCGGGGGCGGGGCCCTGCCCCCGTCTCTTGCCGTGGCATGGCTCCGCCCCCTAATCCTCCCAAGGATCCCGCCTCCCCTGGGCTGTCCGCCCCATGCAAGGCCCTGCCGGCCCGGCCCGCCGCCGCTGCGATCACGGGCCACTTCCTGACACATGGGGCTCTGGTGCACACCCCTAATGGAACAGCTCCTCTATGTGTAGAGGATTTCTTTAGCTTAGAAAAGAGATGATCAAGGAGGGATATGATAGAGATTTACGAAATCTTGGGTATTGCAAAGAGAGTAAATAGGGAGCTGTAATTTGCCCTTTCTTGTAGGAACATAAGAAGTGCCATCCTGGGTCAGACCAAAGGTCCATCTAGATCTGCATCCTGTCTCACACAGTGGCCAATTTCAGTTGCTAAAGGAATGTGCGGAACAGGCCATAATGGACCAAACCATTTCCTTTTATTCATTCCCATCCCCCAACATTCAGAAATCTTATTCACTGACCAGCTTGACTAATAGGCATGTGTGGTCCTATTATTTAAGAATTTATCTAATCCTTTTTTCAAACTGAGGCACCCATAGTTTGCTACTGTTGGAGGCAGGATGCTGACCTAGGTGGACCCTTGGTGTGATTCAGTATGACTGTTCTTAGAAAGAACTGATGATGGGAGGCATCATTACCTGAAAGAAGGCTGGGTGTGATAGTCTCAGGTTTGAATGGTGGTCTCCTTTTAGGTACTACAGGATGCTAAGACCAACGTTTTTAGAAGAGTGGATACTTCAGCACTTCTCAAAACACTGGAAACATATTCTGTTGTGGATTGGTGTGCCTGATTCTAAGAACCCACCTTTGAAAGTTTCAGTTTTGAATCTCTAGCACAATGGGTGTTTTCAGATGATAGGGTGCCCTGGTGCTAGCCACTCAACCCCACTTCACTCTAGCCCATCCATCTAAAGGCACCATGCCAGAAAAGGCCATCCTTTTGGTGGAGCTCTGGAACATCCCAGAGCTCTGGCAGAGGAGCGTGTCAGCCAAACTCAGGGCATTGGCCTGAAGTGAAGCAGCTGTCTGTCTGATGCATGGACCCAAGCTGAAGCTCTACTTTCCGCTGCCCATTGCCCTCATAGAGTTTCAGCCTAGAGCATTGAGTGATTGCTTGCTACTCTATGATGAGGGAAAGGAGGTGATGTGCAGGTGAACTTCAGGCTGGGGAACTCACTGGGTCCATCTGAACCCGACCCAGGTGGGGTTGGGCGTGGGTGGACATAGGGTTCACCCCCGGAGCAGCTCCATGGCAAGTTGCCTCTGCGTCTGTCTGAAAACACCCAATGAGAAGCATTCTGGGTGGTTATCTTAAATGACACAGTGAAGTCTGAATTTTCTCTTCCCTTCCATTCTCATTCTTACCTAATCTCCATAGCATATTAACACTTTTGAGAGTGCATTAACTAACATGACTAGCATTATCACATCAGTCCTTCTCTCCCATTCCTCTCTTCCAAAGTAAACTTGGTGTAAATCATTGGCAAGCTGAGTCGCACCAAAACAGAGCTGAGACATACTGTTAGGGGGAGGGTAGATTTGTATCGTCTATTCTCCCTTTTGGAAAATATTCTGTGAATAAATAGAAGACTTGTATATGAGGAACAAATTTAGCTTCTGCTATAGGGACTCTCATTTTGGGGGGGGGGGGCGGTGGGGGTGGGATGCCAGTATGGGAAGAAATTAATTGCTGTCAGTTTTCTCTAAATGCAGCTATCAAGCATGAATTAATTAGACTTAATTAGTCATTGTACTTAATAGCTGCACATTTGTCAAGGATGGCATATGTCTTCATTTTGGTTATTATAGTTCACTTATTTTCTACACACTTCAAACTGCTACTGCATAGAAACTAAGTGGATTTAGAACATTCTCAGACATGGAGGCTTAAAAAAATAACAAAGACATATAAAGGGACTGCTTGGCATTTTGGATAAGGGCAAGAGTAAAATCACTTCATTATCCATAAGCCATGGCCTCCAACTGATAAATTGGTTGTGTTTTGGGGATGGGGAAAGGGAGGCTAGACTTAGGCAATCTAATTTTGATAGACATTTTCCACTAGTATGATACTATATACTTGTGATTCAAGAATATTTCTAAAGTGATCACAAGTCCTACATTGCATGCCATGGGACAGTTCTACAAGCAAGTGGGGCTGAACTGAAATTTTGGCTTGGATTCCATTTTTGATGGCTACAGCTATTCGATTGGTCCAGTAAAGTGGGGACCAGAATATGATCTGATCTGTATTTCACTGTAAAGATCAGATTGATTCTGCCTCTGAATGCACATGAACAAAATGGCAGGAGCTATACTGCACAGGCACAAAATAGCGGCACATTGTAGGGAAGAAGTATCCCATCAGAACTTCAATCGGAATTCTGCCACGGTTTAAGAATTTATATAGTATTGGATTTAATATTTTCTTATATTCATATAAAATATGGATATACATACTTCTTGATATTGTTAGCCACCCTGAGCCATTGGAGAAGGATGGGATACAAATTTCCAATACATTAAATAAATAACTAGCGCTTGCCTTCCAGTCCCAACTTTCCTCACATGCACTTACAGACTGCACTCCTTCCCCACCCCCATCCAGTCACTCTATGAGGGTTACCATCCCATCTGACTTTTCCCAGAAATGGCCTCTTTTTTCATCCACTTAAATCTGTCTGGGTGGATTTTTTTCAATAGTCACAAATATCCAGGATTTTGCTTCCTTGCTCCATATACTTGCCACAAGTTGTCAAGAGTCAGGACCAACTCAGGCCACTTTCAGACATGCTCCCCCCCCCCCGTGCATATTTGGGCTGCAAGGGGGGAATGCGCAGCCTGAATATGTGTGGGGATCGGCCAGTCCAAAAGGATATCGAGATCTGCATCCCGCATGTCTCTGCCAGCAAAGCCGCATGGTGGGGGGCTTTCAGACCGGCCGATCCCTGCACATACTCGTGCTGCGCCTCCCCCCCCCAGTTCAAATATGCACGGGGGGGGGCATGTGTGAAAGTGACCTCGGAGCGCAGTGTCAGCCCAACCTTAGTGTCTCTGGTGGTATAGGTGTCAGGGGGCAATCAGTTGTTTGACAGCTTCAGGATCAGCTGTTCATTGGCTCCAGAAGTGGGAGCAGCACGTGTGGGACTCGGGAGAGCATGAGATGAGCAGCAAGTGAAAGATCAGGTGTGGAGGAACTATGAGGCTGACTGCCACTGAGCTCTGGACTGAGAAGCTGTCTCCTCTCCATGCTGAGAAGGAGGGGACTCTGCCTGAGCACTGTGGCAGTGGTGGAAGGGTGGATTTCTAACTTCTAACATCACTAACATCTAACGTTATTCTGTATGCTCCACACTGCCTTCAGCTCCTTCACCATTCCATATTGCAGTCCTTCACCCCCTCACCATGCTCTGCTATTAGTAATGCTCCATAATCCAAACTCTTGAGACCCGGAAAAAACTCATAGGAGTGGGGAGATTGCACAGAGATCTCTGCTATCAGGCAATGTTGATTGATACCATGTTGTTCACGGAAGAGATAGCCAGACATATTAATTTTTTTGCGGGGGTGGTGGTGTTTCTTAAAACACTTATTTATGGGTATTTCGTCCCAGAAAAATCTACTGTCTGTTCCCAGAAAGTCAACTTCCGGTTCCAGGAAACTACTTCTGGTAAAAAAAAAATTAAACATTCATGCTGATATTTTGGTTTTCTAACTTGATATACCAGTTGGCATATTAATATACCAATTGAGAATCAGTAAATTAAAAAAATCGGTACTGGAAGTACCCAATATTTGAGGTTTCCAGGTACATGATTAGTAGCTAGGTGAACCCGTCAGGTACCTGATGCAGTTCCCGAAAATGTGGGTATTACCCGCAGGTACTTTAGTACCTGTTTCAGCTCTATCCACAGCCCACTAGCTGGCCTATCTGGTGGCTGGGGGAGTAGGGACCATCCAGCATAGCAGTTGGTGCTGATTCACTAGTCCTGGTCACATGATCCCTGTTTGACAAATGTGAGTCATCAGCAGTAGAACCAGAACTTATATTCACCAAAAAACCATTTCCATTGAATTCATCATCTGCTTTTTGGTTCTAATGAAGTGGATAATAACTGCTATTAATCGTCTTTTGATTGGATATCCATTTTGAATATTTTGTTTTGGCTATTTCATTTATTTGGGTAATTTGGTTTGGTTATTATTTAAGTCATGTTGATATTTCATTTACTTTGTTTCGGTACTATTATCACTGTTCACATATGCAACCACCAAAACAAAATTACCAAAATACTGAAACGACCAAAGTAACTGAACAGAAATAGTTGAAATACTAAAATTAACAAAATAAATGAAAGAAAGCATCCAATTAAATGGATATACAAATAATGACTGAGTGTAAATATTATTCGGATATTCAGAGGACAGTATCCTAAAATGCAAATAATATCAGTGAATAATAAAGTCACTATTCATTTTAGCCCAGTGGCATAGCAAGTCTGTGGTCGGCCTGGTACTATGTCCCAATTATGTGGCCCCTAAGGGGAAGGGGGGGGTGTCTCTTGGGTGGGGATTAGGGCTTGCCCATAAAGGTAGTGCCACCCTCACTTCTGTCAGACCCCATCCCTGGAGTGGCAGCAACCCCAGAAGGAAGTTTTCAGAGTGGATGGGTATCACTGAGTGTCATTAGGACATTTTCAGAATGGGTGGGGACTGTGTGCTCCCTCCTCCATTGAAAATTTCCTGGTGGCTCTCAGCACACTTGCAAAGAGCCCCCTCAGAGTCTGGGGCCTGGGCTCAACTGAGCCCCTTCACTCCATGTTAGCTAGTAGCTACTAGCTACATTCCTGTGTCATAAAGGGTCATAAATATTTTATTGTAATAGCCATAGGCCAACACAATATAACAACAAACAAATACATAATCAGCAAAATAAGACCTACATCCTTGTCAGTCTTACAAATTACCAGAGACAGATTGAGTAGAAGTAAGCAATAACTTAACTTCTGAAGTTTAATTGCGTCTGCACAGAATTTAGCCACCATTGTAGAAACTTCCCAATCCACATCTCGCAGGAGGTTCACCTCACCCTCCCTTTTCAGAAAAAATAACAGGATTCAAAAATTGGACACGCAAATTAAAAATACACTTGACAATCAAAAAGCACATAGCTCAAAAATTCAATCACTGCCCGTGGGCAGAAGGGACAGAACTTTTGATTGTGGGGTATTTCTGCATACTTCTCCTTGATCACTGCCAAAGGCATTACATCAGATCTTGCCATGGTGAAAGCTACCCTTTGGTTCAAAACTGGGAGCGATGCAAAATAAAGGAAGGTCCATATGCAGACAAAGGGAATTACTCATATAATAGTATGATCGTTTGAGAGGAAATCACCTCATACATTTCTGTGTCAGCCATAATAATCAGTTAGTGGTATGTCCCCCTGACCATCCACTTTGCTCCTGCACCCAGAATCCACCAGCTACTAGCCTTGTTGCTAGGAGGTAGGAGCAATCCAGCAGAGGAGCAGCGGACTACCTTCTGGGTCCTGTGATGCACTTCATTTGATGTATGCAAGTCAGGAGCTGTCAGTGATAACATGCTGTGTGAGGGTGAGTTTGTGGGAGAATGTTTGGAGTGAATGCAATGTATGAATGCCTTGGTCATAACATTTGATTAGGCTAACCACCCATCTTGCATTATTTGTTACATAAAATACCTCAGGTAAACTCATCTGAACAAATGGCGTTACTGAAAATCCATATGTACCGTGGGAGTTTGCTAAGCTACTTGGAACAGCCTTGGTGATATAACAGATCAGAGCCATTTCACAGGAATAAGTGCTGTCAACATGAAGATTAAGCTATAGGCAGCTCTCTGTGATTTCAGTTTGCTAGGGCCAGGTCATGAGCAGCCATCGGGATCATGATGAGTTGGGGCAGGATAAGGCCACAGTAAATGATGTCAGGATGGGAACCAAGACTGTTGTTATCAGAATCAGAAGTGAGACTGGTTGAGCTCAGGTTGGAATTAGTACTGGGTTTATTATGGAGGTGAAACGAATAACTGCTCACATTCCCCCTCCCCCCGATTTCAAGTAGGTTGTAGACAACCTGAATTACATTGATCAAAACATTGGCACAATCAGTTTTTCACAATTTCAGTTGTTTCAGGTCATTTATTTAATTTATTTTGGCCGCTTCCAGTTTTCCATTGCTTTTTTCCAGGAACAATGAAAAAGAGTGGTGGAAAATGAAAGGTAAAAGCTGGAAATGACCAGACCGAACAAAGTAGGCAAACCAATTGAACCGAAATTGTTAAAGTGGGTTACCATGCCAAGATCGGATGGGTAGTGTTCATAAGAAGTGCCATCCTGGTCAGACCAATAGTCCATTAAGCCCAGCATCCTATCTCCAACAATGGCCAATCTCAGTTACAGTCTATTCCCTGTTGTTTACTCACAGCTCCTGATGGTCAGAAGTCCTCCAAACCTACTTTACTAGTGTCATGGATTTTCAGGCTGAAATGAGAGGAGGCTGCCAGGAACATTCAATCAGGTTTATTCAGATACACAGCTGTGGGACACACTGGTATTGTTACCAATGGACAATGCCTTACAGCACAAAGCTTCCTTATATACACAGTGGTAAACAAGCAACCATATGTGGTTCGATCATGCTGGTATTAGATAACCATATCTAACAGAAAAAACCTCTTGTTACTAGGCAGAAATTGGGTTGCTGACGCAAGCAAGTTCAGTTCCTCTGAACTAGGGATAAGGGGGCCCAAGGGTGGAGCGGGACATCTGCCAGGGAGTGTAGCTGACCCACACACACAGGTGTTATCATTAGATATAGATAAGGGCCAGCATAGAGATGTCAACAGGAAAAGCCCCTTGGATAGCTAAAGCTTTAGTATTAGCTTCTTAAAAAATAGGTTATAGAGCTTAAGCAAACTGTAAGCTACATTGCATTACAATAGCAATGGATTTTTAAGCTAAAGCATTGTCAAGAATCTGCAGGCCAAATACTATAAAACTTGGGATTCTTCCATAATTCCCCCCTTTTGAGGCTTGGAGGAAACGATCAGGCCTCAACCATTAAAGGGGTCTTAAAACGGGCCCGTTCATCAATAAGCTTGCAAACCTGAATCTTTCTGTTGAGGGCGGAAGTATCCCTGGTACATTTGTTAATTAGGCAAAGCACAAGCTTGAATACAATGTACACTAATACAAACAATAAAAGAAAGGACACAACCCCGTACAGTATGTGCCTGACAAAAGCTGGAATGTTGGGAAACAGACCCTCAAGCCAAGAGAAGAGACCCCCGTCCATCTCCCATTTGCCAGAGGGAACCCAGGTTGGGTTGGAATGTAGTTCCTTAACTGCTTGTCAGATTTGGCCAATAACAAGGTGCAGGTTTTTGGCATTATCAGGAATATAAGTACAGCATTCGGTGTTTATGAGAGCACAGACACCTCCTTTGGCTGCTAGCATTATATCTAAAGCTATACGATTTTGTAGGGCTACTTCTCTAAGGGCTACCATTTCTGCTGTGACATTTTCAAAGCTGCTGGCCGTGGCATTTGCTGCCTTTTCAAAACTAGTAGCGACGCGTTTAAGGCGTCAAAGGCCTAGGGCTGTACCGAATGTACCCATACCCCAAAGAGACAGTACTGTAGCTAGACGGCCCTCGATATCGCTGACAACCGCTCTTTTAGAGTGAGTGCGTAATCAGGTGTCGACCACATTCAGAGAACTTTGTGGGCCCCTTATAGGGGCCTCGTCCAGGATATGGATGGCTGGGAGAACAAACCCTATATAGCAACTGCCTCCCCAGTTGGCAGGCAACCGTTTGCAAGCTGTGTTACCACAGATGTAATATGTTCCCACCCAGGTGCGCATCCTGGTCTTAGAGAAATCACAGGGAGATGAAAAATAAAGGGTAACATTCTGAATAACTGCATTACGTGTGCATGATAAGGTGTAGTCATAGGTGCTATTTCCCATGAAGTGGGGGCCGTTGTTGGTGTAGCAAAGTAAGCCCTTCTGAGTGACAGATACTATGAGGGGAGCAGGCAGAGATTCGGGGAGCTGTTTTGTCCACCATTCATTTGAGGTGGACTTAACCCCACTACACAGTGGAATGGGTGTTCTGAGATGAGGGCATAGATCTTCCCAGTCGAGGGGGATGCTAATTAAAGGAATTCCTCCCTTAGTGCTCAGGGGAAGATGCACACATACCCAACAATTAGTATGGTTCTGGACCGCTGCTGTAACAATGGCAGTAGTTAGATAAGAGTTCTGGTGAAAGGCTACCATAGGGTCAAGGAGGAGCAGGAGGGTCAGTACGCCGGCAGTGAGAAGCATGGATCCAGGCATTTGTATGGGTAGTCAGAAGAACCAAGTGGGGTCCTGTCCAGCGGGGTGCCAAACAGTTTTTGCGGTGGAATTCCTTAATGAGAACCCAGTCAGCAGGTTTAAAAGGATGGCAGGCTTCTGACACTGGGGGAGTAAAAGAGGCTCTGGCTCTTTGTTTTGAGGCCTGTAGGGCTCTAGATAAGGAAAGAACATAGTTAGCAATGTTGTCAGAGAGATCAGTGAGGCCTTCCCGTCGGGCCACCTGTGGCTCTATTCCCACCTGCATGGGTCTACTCATTACAAGTTCAAAAGGGGACATGCCATGCTTGAGGTTTGGATTTGAGCGGGTGGTCATGAGTACTAGTGGAAGGGCCTGCGGCCAGGGAAGCCCGGTGTCTAATACCACCTTTGACAATCTGGTTTTAAGGTCAGAGTTTTTGCGTTCGACCTGGCCACTGCTTTGTGGATGATAGGAGTCTGTGTAAATCCCTAAGGGTTAACCTCTTTTTCCACACACCAGTGTGGAAAAAGAGGTGAACCCTTAGGGATTTACACAGAGTTTTGGTTAACTGGGCTGTGAAGTGGGAGCCCTGGTCACAGTCAATGGAGAGGGGCACCCCAAAACGTGGGATGAAGTCTTTAAGGAAATGTTTGGCCACCATAATGGCATCAGCTCTCCTGCAAGGGAAAGCTTCGGTCCAGCCTGAAAAGACACAGTACAACTAGCATATGTCTGAACCCCTGTGAGGGGGGGAGATCAGCAAAGTCGATTTGGAGGTGAAGAAATGGGCCTTCTGCCCATGGACGTGTGGAGCTGTGAACAGGAGTGGTCTTGGTGATGTTGCAGTGTTGGCAGGTTGAAAAGGAACGTGTGAATTGACGGGCCTCTGTGGTGACAAAGGGTGCAAACCAGTGCTCTGAGATCATAGATGCGATCCCCCCTTTGTTTGTGTGGGAACGAAGATGAGCCACGTGAACCAAATGCTGTAGCAGGGCTCTGGGGGCGACCGGAAGACCATCAGGATGGCACAGGATACCAGAACTGTCAGGGGTGCAGCCAGCCCAGGACCAAATTGTTCGCTCCGAGGGATGTGCCATGGTTTGGAAGTCCAGGAGGTCAGTCACATCGGGGGAGCTAGGAAGTGGAGCTGAAAGAGATACTGCAATAACGAGTTGAGCTGGGGGTCCGCATCATGATGCTCATTGTGCAGCTTTATCAGCACGATGGTTACCGAGTGCCTCAGGAGTGGCAGCTCTGGTATGGACCCGAACGTGAACAATCGCCAGAGACGAGGGCAGGAGCAAGGCAAGCAAAAGTTCAGAAATGTATGGATCATGAGAGATGGGGGATCCTGAAGAGGTTAAAAATCCATGCTCCCGCCAAATGATGCCAAAAGAGTGACAAACGCCAAAGGCATAGCAGGAGTCAGTGTAAATATTGGCGGACTGGCCTTTAGCTAAAGTACAGGCTCAAGTAAGGGCAACAAGCTCAGCAGGCTGGGCATTATGAAGGGCAGGAAGGGAAAATGCTTCAAGGGTTTCAAACTGAGTGCAAACAGAGTAGCCCACAGAAAGGTGGGTGCCAGCGCAAACGCGGGAACCATCAACAAACAATGACAAGGAGGGGTTTTGTAGGAGTGTATCAGAAAGATTGGGACGGGGACAGGTAACCTGGTCCAGGAGGGAAAGACAGTCATGAGACAAACAATCAGGAGTTCCTTCAAGGGGAGTGGGGAGCAGAGAGGCAGGATTGAGGGGTGGAACACAAAGTAGGGTAATATTATCAGCAGACAGCAAAACAAGCTCATATTTAGTAAAACGGGCATGGGACAAAAATTGAGTTTTACCCTGATTAAGGAGAGCATATACAGAGTGTGGAACAGCAACAGTAAGGCGGTGGCCGAGGACAAGGGAAGCTGATTTTTGCACAAGTTCAGCAGCTGCTGCCACAGCTTGGAGACAACGAGGGAGTCCCTGGGCAACGGGGTCAAGATGAGTTGAGTAATAAGCCACAGGGCAGTGGAAGCCTGTAAATTCTTGAGTAAGAACTCCTAAAGCAAACCCCTCTGACTCATGACAAAATAAAGTGAAGGGTTTATTATAGTCAGGACGAGCTAAAGCAGGCGGCGAGGCAAGAACTCGTTTAAGAGCATGAAAGGACATCAATGCTGTATCAGGAAAAACAAAGAGCTCTAAAGTTAAAGCAGAGTAAAGAGGTTGTGCCAGCTGGGCATAGTCTAAAATCCATTGGCGGAAATAGTTAGTGACCCCAAAAAACTTGCGTAGCTGTCTGCAGGTTGTGGGGGCTGGGAGTGAAGTAATAGTCTGAAGTCGGTCGAGAGACAAGGAGCGGGACTCATGAGAGATAATGTGACCCAAATAGGTAACAGTGGGCTGACAAAACTGTAATTTAGTTTTTGAAACCTTATGTCCCTTGGTGGCTAAGTGATGAAGGAGAGACAGAGATGCCTCTTGGCACTGAGTCAGAGAGTCAGAGGCAACAAGGAGATCGTCAACATAGGTGATTAAAGAAGTGCCTGGGGGTGGTTGGAAATCAGCAAGGGTTTCTCTAAGAGCTTTGCCAGACAGTGAAGGGGAGTCTCAAAATTCTTGGGGTAAACGTGTAAAAGTGTACTGGCACTGTGACAAAGGATCAGTAAAGGCAAAGAGAAACTGAGACAACGGGTGCAGGGGTACAGAGAAAAAGGCCTGAGACAAATCTATAACTGTAAACCAAGTTGCAGAAGCAGGAATATTAGCAATGGTGGTGACTGGATCAGGCACCAATGGGTGTAAGGGAATAACAAACTCATTTACCATTCGAAGGTCCTGAACAAAGCGGTGGACGGGAGATCTATCGTCATGGAACTTCCCGGGTTTTTTAACAGGCAAAATTGGGCTATTAACCGGGGACTTAGTGGGGACCACCACTCCGGAGGCAAAGAAAGCCCTAAGAACAGGTTGGATACCGGCAATCGCCTCTTGAGATAACGGATATTGAGGCACCGAGGGAAAAGGCTTGTTGGTTTTAACCTGAATTGAGACTGGTTCAATATCCTGTAGTAACCCCACATCATCAGGTGAGGTTGCCCACAAATGAGGTGGTAAACTGTCAAGGAGGGGCTGCTGGCCAGGCAGACACTCCTGTGCAGAGTCCTCAGTCACAAGGGCCATTAAAAATGGGGGGGTCACTGAGTCCAGCAGGGAAATGAAAAGACCATCTTCTGAGCAATGGATCGTGGCCCTCATTTTACACAGCAAGTCTCGTCCCAAGAGATTAACTGGGGTGTTTCTACTAAGAAGGAAGGAGTGCCGATCTGTGAGCGGTCTGATGGTTACAGTGGCCAGCTCAGAGAGGGGCTGGGAGCTGGGAACACCATCAACTCCCATAGTAGGTAAGGTTATAGGAGAGATAGGCATAGAAGGTACATCAGACATTTTTAACATAGAGCGAGTTGCCCCTGTATCTACCAGGAGGTCAACCTGCTGTCCATTAATTATAGCAGACACAGAAGGCCCTGCCTGGTCTACAAACAAAGAAGGGGCAACAAAGGAAGGACTTACAGTTTGAGTGGTGGCCCCAGAACAAAGTCAGGCATTATCGGTGTTGAAAAGTGGTGGGTGAAAAGAGTCCTCAGGAGGTGGGCTGGTGACAGAAAACTGTCCGTTGCATTGCACGGTGGGGCCCGTTGGTGGTTATTGATTGCCTCCTCGACGGGCATTGCGTTTGGGACATTGGTTTTTCCAGTGTCCCTGTTCCTTGCAGTAGGCACAAGGGTCATGGTTTACTGATCTGTGCCCCATGGCTGCAGTATTTCCTTGATTAGGTCTTGGGGGAAAAGGGGGGTAGCACTGACGGTGGGGTTGCCAAGATTGTTCTTGGGTTGTGCGGTTTCCTTGGTTGGAGAGCTGTTGGACTTGAAGAACACACAATTTAGCAGCTGTCTGTTTTTGTTTCTGTTCCATCTTTTCTTTTTCTTCCTGAAATTGATCCCAAATTTGGCCACAAGCTGACTGGATCTGATCAAGAGTGCGAGTTTTCTAGTCCAAGACTGCGACCTAAAGCTTGGTGCAGACCGGCACTTGGAGACCAGCTACATATTGGGTGACCACTAGCCCCTGGGTTTCCGCTGTTCTGGGGTCAATACCTGAGTGTTTGCGAAAGACAGCCAAGAGGTGTGCCCCATAGTCTCCAGGTTGTTCATCTTTCTTTTGTGTTACTGAAGAGATTCGGTGCCAGTCTTGTTGGGGGGGCACTAATAGAGGGATAGACGCCAAGAGGCGAACCCTGTATCTACCAAGAGCAGCTCGTTCAGCAGCTGGCGTAAATCTAGGATCTTGGGCTGGCCAGCCATTTGCATGTCCCCCCTGGTTACTCTGGGTGATTTGGGCCCCTTTTTGTTCTGGAGTCAGGAGACCTGAAAGGAGCATCTCAATATCTCCCCATGTGGGGTTGTAAACTGAGAAAAGTTGTTGGAGTTTAGAACGGAATTCCCCAGGTGTCAGGGTAAAGACCCTTCCACGCCGGGCGAGACAACCCTGCAGGGGGCTGAAAGGCCAAAAGACTCAATCCCCAGTGCAAAGAAGGAGCCCGGCAACAAAAGCCTCACCCCTCACCTTAGAGCTTGCCGAGGGAAGCGGAGACGAGGCAAGGTTACCGCAAGCCCCGGAGCCTCTGTTGAGCCAGGGGGAGGGGCTGGAGCAAGACGCTGCAACAGCGGCCAAACAATCAGAGGAGACAGCAGGACCAGTTGTAACAGTTCGGCGTTCAGCACACCTGCAGGCGCAACGTGGGGGTGGAGCCAAGCATACTTAAGGCTCAGACTAACAGTACGGTGTTGCTGGCAATCAGGTTTCTGTGAAGCTGGCCCCTGGATAGTGACGAGAGACTTGGAGCTCTGAGTATTGTAGCGTGGAGAGTGAACGGTGAAAGGCGTGTGTGTGGAGAGTGGGTGGTGAGTGTGTGGCGGTTGCGGGTGGGTAGCTGAGCGGTGGGGTGGTGGTGGAGAGATTGGTTACGTGTTATTCACTTCCCTTTGCTGTACTAGGTGTCCTGATCCCCCTCCTCGTGTGATAGTGACTTTCCTGCCCTTCCCATACCTGTGGTGCTCCCCCTATCCCTGCACCTTGATCACTCATGGGTTTCCCCCTTTTGAAGGCACAGTGTGTTAGGGGGGTGATTGTGTTAGGGGGGCAGGGAATTTTCCCCCTGTACAACAACCAGACTCCCTTGATCAAACCCCCTATGATGACACGGCCTCAGCTCTCTTGAGAGCGTCTGGGCCAACTACAAACCTGAGGGGACTATTTTCTCAGGGTAGCTGTGAGCATCCCTCTTGTGCAGGAGTCCCCCCGGGGGGTGAGAGCGTGGTGCCAGATCTGTGGGCCCCCTATACCCTCTTCCCTTCCTCAAACCTCACACCAGGGGACTCACGGAGTTTTGGGAAGGACGCAGACCAGTTCAGGATATCCCCCGGAGTAAAGGGTACATGAACAAGGGTTGGATGACCACCTGCAGGATCCGGGTAAGCCCTTAAGGGTGCCTGGATGTCTGCCTCTCAGACTCACCATCCTTTACCAGGGGTTCTGAGGGCAATGAGGTATCGGGCCACTACGCGGCCTACTACCGATTCCTCAGAATCTCGGGATGGGGAAGATGTCATGGAGGCGGGTGGTGTATCTAGGAGGACCTGGGAGGTGACTGCCTTTGGTGGCGCCACTAAGATAGATGGTGCCATAAGGGGTGGTCTCGGGATCCATCCATCAAGGAGATCATCTGATGGACTAGGGTAAATTTGAGCTGGGGTTTGTAAGGGACAAGTTAATTGGCCATAACTGGGGGGTTCAGGAGGAGACTGGATTTTAAAACGTTTCTGGACACTGGGTTTGTAGGCTTCTTCATCCCACAAGTACCAAATGTCCATCTGTTGAGGGTGTTTCTCCTCTAAATTACCCCAAAGATGTTCGAGGACCGGGAAGGAGAAAGACCCTTCGAGAGGGAATTGCAATTCCGGATTGTCAAGGGTATAAAGGTTCCACCTAGTTACCCATTTTACTGC
>QEPC01010657.1:7649779-7686270 GCA_003113815.1 Sphenodon punctatus
TATCTAACAGAAAACACCTCTTGTTACTAGGCAGAAATTGGGTTGCTGACGCAAGCAAGTTCAGTTCCTCTGAACTAGGGATAAGGGGGCCCAAGGGTGGAGCGGGACATCTGTCAGGGAGTGTAGCTGACCCACACACACAGGTGTTATCATTAGATATAGATAAGGGCCAGCATAGAGATGTCAACAGGAAAAGCCCCTTGGATAGCTAAAGCTTTAGTATTAGCTTCTTAAAAAAATAGGTTGTAGAGTTTGAGCAAACTGTAAGCTACATTGCATTACAATAGCAATGGATTTTTAAGCTAAAGCATTGTCAAGAATCTGCAGGCCAAATACTATAAAGCTTGGGATTCTTCAATACTAGTACTTATCATTTATATAGCACTTCTAGGTGTACACAGCACTTCCTAGTCACAGATTTTCAGAGACAAGTCCCTGCTCAGTGGGCTTTCAATCTAAGACAGACAAGGGGAAACATACAAGGAAAGCTAAACACACACCACATTCCCATTTTATAGATGAGGATCTGAGGCTGAGGCTTGCCCAAGGCCACCCAGTGAGTTCATTAGTTAGGATGAGATTTGAACGCTGGTCTTGCAGGTCCCAGTCTAGCACCTTGCCCACTACACCACACCACACCAGCTCTTTACTTGGCTAACAGTCTTTAATGGACCTACTCTCCAAGAATGTATCCAAGCCTTTTTCAAACCCAGCTATACTACTGGCCTTGATCACATCATCTGGCAACAAATTCCACATGTGAATTGTGCATTGAGTGGAAAAATACTTTCTTTTATTTGTTTTAAATCTGCTGCCAGTTAGTGTTAATGGGGTATCCGCTAGTTCTAGTACTATTTGAGAGGGAAAATATTAATAACCGCTCCCTATTTACTCATTCCACACTACTCATGATTTTATAAACTTCTATCATATCCCCTCCCAGTCATCCCTTTTCCAAGCTGAAGAGCCTTAACCTATTAAGCCTATCTTTGTACAAAAGCCGTTCCATACCCTTTATCAATTTTGATTCCCTTCTCGGTACCTTTTCTATTTCTACTATATCTTTTTTGAGCTGGGGCGACCAAAACTGCAAACAATACTTAAAGTGAGGTCACACCATAGATTTATATAGAAGCTTTATGATATTTTTATTTTCTGTTTTATTCTCTATCCCTTTCTGAAAGCTCCTCACGTTCTGTTTGCTTTTTTGACGGCTGCTGCACTCTGGGCTGAAGGTTTCAAAGTATTGTCCACAAAGACCAAGATCCTTCTCCTGAATGGTAACCCCTATTTTAGAACCAGGATTGTGTACATATATTTTGGATTATTTCACCCTACGAGCATCATTTTGCACTTATTTGTTGCTTGTTTCTTTTGTTTCAGGTCTGATTGTCTGGATTCAACAGGTTTGCCCATTTTGGATGTCACTCCTTTCAGCTTTAGTTTATTATTTGCAGGTACAATTCACATTTTGACCCTTCAAACACCCAAACAATATTCAGAATCGAAACAGGTCAGGTACTCAGATATCTGTTTTTCAGTTATCGGTTTCAATTTTATCAATTCCTTCCTTCCTTCCTTCCTTCCTTCTCGCTTGTTTGGTAACTTATTTTGGTCTTCACAGATATGGAAATGTCTATTTGTTTTTGAAAAGTTCTTAGTTGTTTCCATTTTGCTCTTTCTGAATACCAGTAAGTGCAAATTGTACTTTCTTAGGAAGACTTCTAAAACATGGGGACATTCCAAGGACAGCATGAAGATACAAGAAAGCATGGATGAAGGAAGGATCATTTAATGTCTTCCCCTTTCAAGATTCTCTCTGCTGAGGATGGTTTCATTTAATAGAAAGTGTGAGATATACATTTAGCCAGAGATCACTATCAAGCGTACCCAAGTCTAGAATACGTGCCATCTGAGTGATCACATCACCTGTGCTTTATTAACTAAGTAATCAATTAATTAGTGATAAAGGAAAATTACTCTCGTAACACAAATCAGTCCAGGGGCTCTCATTTCGGAAAAAAATATTTACCAAAGCACTGAAAGAAACAGATCGGACTCTGTTATCTTAATTAACATTACTGAGTGTGCTTAGCATATTAAAGTAATTTAGAAACCTCAGTTCATTAAGTTCCAATGAGACATTCCTGTCTCTTAATGTGAGTCTTCTGGCCTGTGTCACAGTTATCCCCAGACTCTTATGGCTCTGTATTCATGCCTTATTTTTATGTCCCAGTCAATAACATGGACATGGCAATCTTCCAATTCACTCCAATCCCAGAGTCTATTGATTCACTCCAACTATATAGACTGGTTTCTATTCAGTTTCCTCACCAGATATTATCACAATTCCCTTACTTCAGGGTTTCCATAAGTTTTTCATCAAGCCTTATCTGAGAGGATAAGTCCATAAATGACTATTAATCAAATTGGTCAAGTGACGAGACTTCTGAGTGTCAGGGTCTGGGAGTTAATAGTAGGAAATGTATCACTCTATTTATGACCTATTGTGCCCTTCTCTGAAGCAACCCAAGCTGGCTATTGTTGGCTACAGGGTTCTGGGCTAGATGGGCAATTGGTTTGGCAATTCCTATGTTCTAGGTAAGTGCATGGTCTTTTCCAATTCTGAGGTCATCTACCTGGTCAGGAACAAAGCTGAAATGGGTAGCTCATTTGCTACTCACAGGTAAGACCAGCAATTTTGAGTACTGTGTCGGGTGCTCAATGGGTAGTTACCCAAGTCCTGATTGGGCACCCAATTACATGAAAATAATGGGTATTGCCATTATTGTTCAGTAAAACTGAACATTGGTAAATTAACAGGATAGGAACTCAGAAAATCAGCACCAGAGTTGGAAAATTGGGACAGAAAATGGTTTCAGTACACTGGATAGCCCATTGGGCAGTAATCAGGTACCCACCTATTTATGTGAAGTCAGTAAGACATAATAATAATAATAATAATAATAATAAAATACCAGATTTGACCACACACTAGCTCACACGTTTGTGTGCAACATCATCCCAGATGAGCTATTTTTGGCAGATGCACAAGGCGTGTTTCCTCCAATCTCTTGGGAGGGCCAAAATATTATGCAAGAACCCTGGATTCTATCTCATCTCTTCGCCATCTGTTTGGGTGTAGTAATCTCCGCAAATAAATAAATAAATAAATAAATAAATAGATCCAAATACAAACCAGACTCTGCTTTCTAACACAACATTCCTCTTTGTGGCCCAAGGCTATTAGGCTCAGTACCAGCTGTTAGCACTGTGTCAGAGCCAAACATGGAAAAGGGGGGGAGGAATCAATCCACGAACGCTATTTACATAACTGACACATATGTGACAAAATCAAAGCTGAACTTCCCGTCACTTCCTTTGCTGGCTTTTTCTGATAGACTTATGCATCATTCAGCCATGGAACATCACAGTGAGGACTCTGCACGATAAAAAATGGTATTGCTGTCACCAAAAATGACTGCGGAAGTAACTTAATCTACAACTCCGAAGCCTTTTTCTCTGGAGTTGTCCTATAAAAGTCAATGGGTCCACTTGGAAATAAGTAATTTGAAGACTGAAGCCTTTAACTTCCAAGTTTAGAACAATACAAACCCAGGCCCAGCCTTAGCATGCAATGTGAATGGGAGGCAGCATAGCCTAATGGATACGGTGTAAGGCCACTTTCACATGTTACTGGGGGGAGGCAGAGAAACTTCCATGAATGAAATCACAGCTCTGTTCTCATGCGAATTAGTGCACATGAAAATGTGCTATTCCACTTTTATCCCACAAGAACACTCGCATATGACCAGGTCCCGCAGTGTAGCTTTTACAATGACAGGGGTTTTTGTGGGATAAAAATGGAATAGCGTAATCCCATATGAATAGAGCTGTGATTGCATTCACAGAAGTTTCCCTGACTCCCTGGTAATGTGTGAAAGTGGCCTTAGACTTGGACCTTGGAGACCAGTATTCAAAGTCTGTCTTAGCCATGAACTTCCTTGGGAAAATCACTCTCTTACAGTCTTAGTTACCCCATCAGTAAAATGGGAATGATAATGACCTACCTCACAGTCACAGGGTTATCATGAGGGTGAACCAGGTAAGGATTGTAATATGCCTTGAAGACTGAAAGCATTATGTAAATAATAGCTTCCTTAGAATTTAGTCTGTCTTGAGTACTTATGCCTCCCTCATTACTATAGTAACTGAGCACCTCCATATATTTTCATTTATCCTTCCAATACCTCTGCAAAGTAGGAAAGTGCTATTATTTCACATCCCCTGTCTTTTCAAGAAAAGAGGAGAGGAGGTGCAGGAAGACTAGGGGTTCAATCAAATGAGACAATAGCATGCTGGTGTGCGTGTTTGGTCCATGCAACCCCAGGAAGCTTCCACTCACTTGTTTAGTGTGTCCAACCTAAACAAAACAGGCATCCCCCTGTCCCTATTTCATGTGCTGGCAATTTCCATCAGTGGTACTAATAATCTCCCTCCCCTGCGGTCACCTCTCAGCTGAGAGGCACACTAGAGTTTTCCCTCACCCCACAGTCTCCCTCCCCATCTCTCAGTGGAGAGGTTCACTAGTTATCTCCCTCCTTTTGCATCCCCCTACCATTGCAGCTGCCACTCCGCTGAGAAGAATGCTAGAGATCTCCCTCCACCACAATCTCCCTCCCCGCCTCTTAGCTGAGAAGCACACTAGAGATCTTCCTCTCCTGTAGCCACCTCTCAGCTGAGAGGCATGCTAGAGATCTCCCTCCACGCAGTCTCCCTCCCACCTCTCAGCTAAAAGGCATGCTAGAGCTCCCCCTCCCAACATGGTCTCCCTTTCCACCTTTCAGCTGAGAGGCACACTAGAGATCTCCCTCCCCCCATGATCTCCCATCCCACCTTTCAGATGAGAGGCACACTAGAGATCTCCCTCCCCCCATGATCTCCCATCCCACCTTTCAGATGAGAGGCACACTAGAGATCTCCCTCCCACCATGATCTCCCTTCCCACCTTTCAGCTGAGAGGCACACTAGAGATCTCCCTCCCGCCATGATCTCCCTTTCCACCTTTCAGCTAAGAGGTGCACTAGAGATTGCCCTCCCTCCGCACATCTCAGCTGAGAGGTGGCTGAAGGGAAGGGAGACTGCAGGGGAGGGAGATCTCTAGCACATCTTGCAGCTGAGAGGCAGTCACAGGGGAGAGAGATTGCTACTGCCTCTCAGCTGGCTGGGTGTGTCGGAGGGGAAATACTGTTCTGTTATGGAAATGACACAGTTAAGCATACAGGATTGCACATATTTGGTGATGTTTATATATTCCAGTATATATATTAGTATAGAGTAGTAATGACAGCATACTAACACATAATAAGTAATTATATTAAACACCGTATATGTTATGAGTTTTAGAGTACTTTGAAAGTAAGGCTAAAAAGTTGACATGAGCAGAGAATCATGGGATGGTTGGGGAAGAAGAGCAAATGAGCTAAAGGGAAATCTTATCAGGAAATCACACAGACTTGGCAGGAGGATTGACACCCCAGATGGTGTGTCTCACTTGGAATGACAAGGAAGGGAAAGAGATCAAGGGAACAGCTATGGATGGGTGATCTTGCTTAGACTCCCTGGGGACTCTGAGGCACCGTAGAAGGACACTAGAATTTAGGAGACAACCATAAAACTTCAAATAACCTACGAATGAACCTTGGGACTGAAAATGCATATGCAACAATGATCTCAATCAGATTGGAGCATGTCATGATAGAGAGGTGTCACCCTGGGTGGGAATATTAATGTTGTAATTAACTTGGAAAGGTATAAAAGATATGGACCAATATAACTTCCTTTGTCGACTGATAGGGCACCAATGCTCGAGGTGTGTAATCAGTCCTCCAAGATCCCACAGAGGGACTAATAAACGCTTACACTGCCAACCATTTGTCTGTCTCTGTGCTAACTGCTAGCATGGCAACTACTACCTACCTACAGGGAACCTGATCGGGCGTACTAGATGGGACTCTATGGTGTTGGACCTGAATGTGGGAGAGGTTTTGGGCAAACCTAATTGATGAGACATGGACATGTGGGCAACCATTAGCCCTGGTTGGTCTGATCTTGGGCCTACAATGTCCCTGGTTTCTGCCGTGAATGGTTGCTCTGTGGTGATCACATAGAGGCTACGTGGTGGACACCTAATAGATGGGCAGGTGGGAATGCACCCGGTGAAGGCTAATGTGGGCTATTCTCTTGTTTGAAAACACACTAAGTGACTTTCCTACAGTTGTACAGGAAATTTGTGGTACAGCTTATCTCAGACTCCTCAGGTTGCAGACCTTTTTCACACATTTCTGTACAATGGACAATAAAGATGCTTATTATCAGGGTTCCTAGTTTTCTACAACAAAGAACTGGAAATTCTCTGATAATAAAAAACATAAATTCTCTGATTTTAAAAACAAAATCTCTGTTTGTGTGTGATTAAATGTAAACTATAGTTGACTTTCCCTAACCACAATTATAAAGCCACGCTAGTGGCTCCATTAGTTAAGGCGGAGCTAACATTCTGTATTGAGAGTTCCATTGACTTCAGTGGAGTTCCCTGGGGAATGCCTAGGAGAGGAAATGCAGCCATCTGTGACTTAACAAGTAACCATGGTCACTTATCTATTTTGTACATTTAAAATTATTAACATAATTAGACAACACAAACACACAACAAAGTGCATTTACTGTGCTTTGCAGGGATTACACTATGTTGGAATGTGTTCCCTATTTGTTCAGTACACGGTATTCAGATCTACAGAAGTTAATCAAGTACCTTCCGGTGATTGGGAAGTACCTTGGGAAGGGTTATCTGCTCATTCTGTAAATTGTATGCAATTTCAGTACATATCCAGTTTGTCTCACTACTGAGTACCTTGGAAAGGGTGCCCTGCCAAGCACAGTAAATGCACTTTGTGGTGTGTTTGTGTTGTCTACTTATGTTAATAATTTTAAATGTACAAAATAGATAAGTGACCATGGTTACTTGTTGTTAAGTA
Organism: Sphenodon punctatus; assembly: GCA_003113815.1. Taxonomy (NCBI): domain Eukaryota; kingdom Metazoa; phylum Chordata; class Lepidosauria; order Sphenodontia; family Sphenodontidae; genus Sphenodon; species Sphenodon punctatus. The sequence goes on from QEPC01010657.1 coordinate 7,656,817, forward strand.
ATGAAGCTATGGATTGTAAGGTAGTAGATATATTATGGTTATGTACATGCATTTAGCTATATGTGTTGTAGGTGTAATTGTGTTTTAATTTCCCTGTTTTGGGGTTTTTATGTCTTGTGCATTTAAGTTTTTTTTTTTTAAACTGGTAAGTTTTTTGTTGTTAATCTATTTATGACTGACCTTATCCCATTTTTGGAGTCTTAACTGTAGCCATCTACCGCGAATAAAGGATCGGACGGTTCCAGCACTAATGTATGCGGATGACCTAGTGCTGTTCTCTCAGACCGAGTCAGGTTTGAGGGATCAGTTGGCATCTCTATTGAAGTACTGTGCTAATAATACTCTTGACATCAATCCTGGGAAGTCCCAGGTCATGGTAGTGGGCAAAACAGGCCGTCATAAGTTTAGTTGGATGATTAGGAATAATGAATTTTCTCAGACCTCCTCTTATGTTTACCTGGGGGTTACCTTTTGCAGCAATGGTTTGTGGTCTAGACACCTACGCCAAACGGCACTGAAAACTAGTGCCATGGCGAAGGGAGTCCTACGCTTACTTGCCAGGATTGAGCCAATTAAGATTTCATCAGTTCTGAAGGTATTCAAGAGTAAGGTGCAAGCTGTGCTTTTATATGGGCTGACTGTAATACCTGCGGATAATCTTAAGCCCCTTGAAATCGTGCAGAATAAATTTTTGAGAGGGTTGCTAAGGCTCCTCCAGGGGACTCCAGGCGCTGTTGTAAGGGCGGAAACGGGGGTCATCTCTATAACCAGCTTGGCCAGGCAATCTCTGCTCAAGTATTGGGCAAAGATCAGTAAGGGTGAGGTTTCTGCCCTGGTGAGACTCTGCTTGCTTGAGGAGTTTAGCTATGATGGTGCCCCGCATTACCCATGGCTGGTTGCTGTGAGGAGATCCTTGCGAGACCTGGGATTTTCTATAGATTATTTTGCTGGAAGGAGCGAGTGGCAAGCTAAAAGCACGATTGCCCTTAGAAGTAGATATGTTGCAACCCAGAATGATCTGGCTTCCATCTCTCTTTTGAAGGCCGCCCCCCAGTATGCTGTCCTTAAATGTTCCCATAGTTTTGAACCATATCTGGATATTTTGAAATGTCCTACTTTACGTCAGTACTTCATGCAGACTTGGGGTGATTTCAGACGATATGGGGCCCGTTGGCCCCGTACCGAAATCACCGAATTCCTTCCCCGCCGGGATCACCCTGTCATGCCACAACAGACATGCCGGGGGGATCCCGGTGGGGAATTGGGGAGGGGGCGGGGCCGTGCGGCGCAACATGCGGCCGCACGGCCCCGCCCCCTCCACGCTCCCCGCTTCCCACCCTCTGGGGAGATGGGCGGGCAGCGGGGCCAATGCGGCCGCCACGTTGGGCTGGATTCGCCATGGCCCGGGTTCCCACCGGTGATCCCGGGCCATGGCACCCAACCAGACGAGACGCCGGGGTTCACCCTGGCATGGGATTGCATTCGACACGCGGCGGCCTCCGGTCCCGCCGCTTCGGCTGCTCACGTGTTGAATGCAATCCCAAGCCGTGGTAACATCTGGGGGGAAACATCAGTTTCCCCCAACAGACGTTACGCGATCACAGCCACCACGCGGAATTGAGTATGGTTCACTGTGATATCATAACGTCTGAAATCACCCTTGATTACAGTTATTGCAATCAGCTGTCCTGACTGGCCGATATGCTAATCTTCCTTGGGCCAGTAGGATATGCTCCTGTAATAAGCAACGTATGGAAGATACAACCCATATGCTTTTGGTTTGCCCATCATATGAACTATTACGTTCAACCTGGGAATTACCACTTTGGGTGGGTTGGGAATTTCTGTCCCAGGAGCAGAGGTTGGACCATTTATTAAACTCTGCAAATGCCAAAACAGTTAAATTGGTCACTTTGTTTATAATGCTAATTTCTCGAGAACGTTCTGAGCTGACCTCCGTTGTGGAGAAAAGTTAGCTTCTGCGTATTATTATTCCACATAAGCTGTTAAGAGACCTGATCAACCATTTTGCACTGATTTTTAGGATTATGGTGACTGTGGCTGTTAGTCTTCTTTTGTTAGTAGTTCATGGGGTAGCTCCTGGATTGATTGTTTCCAAGATGATTTGGGTAAATGTAGTGGGTTTTAGGTATTTTTTGGGCAGATAATTGCTTTTATGGGATTTTATTTGTATATGTATATGTATTTTTGTCTATGAGACTTTATTATATATATGTATATATATATGAGTTTTTTATTGCTTATTGTTTGGGCCATGGTGGAAGCTGGAGTCAAATAAATATAATTCATTCATACTAGGATCCTGTACTAGGCAATAGCAATAAACGTGTTTCCTGCTCCTTCCACCAAGTCTTGTGTGTGCTGACTGGAGAACAGAATACAGGGGCGTCTCACAATAATGAGAAGCCCCATCTCGGGGCCCACAGCTCCCCCAGGGATACTACACTCAGGGGAGAGCAGGAGGGGATTGGGGGAACAGGAGGGGGTTCTGGGGGGAGGGTGCTGGGGGAACAGGAAGAGGTCTTTTGGGGGAGGTGGCTGAGGGAATGGGAGAGGGTGGGGAAGCAGGTGGGAGGCTTTGGGGGTGAGGGGTCTCAGGGAGCAGAAGGGGGCTCTGCGGGGAGAAGGCTCTGTGGGGAGGGGGGTTGAGTGCAGGAGGGGGTAGGGCAGGGGTTCCAGAGCCGGCGGCTCTCATGGCGGTGCTGAGGAGCCTGGAGGTTCCTACAGTTACAGGGGCATAGGGCCTATGCGGGCTTCTCCAAGGCAGGAAGGAGAACATCTGCATCAAGGTGAGAGGGGGTGAGGCTGGGGTGGATGGGCTGGATGAGGGGCCAACAATGGGGGTCTCTGTGGTGGTAGGGGGCTGAAGGAGAATGAGGGGGGCTCTGGGGGGAGGAGGCTGAGGAATCAGGAGGGAAGAGGAGCTGGATGAGGTACTGGGTCTGGGAGGTCTTTGGGGGAGGGGGCTGAAGGAGAAGGAGGAGGGGTCAGGGGGAGCATGAAGGGGGCTCAAGGGGAGGCAGATGAGGGAGTTGGAGGGGGCTGAGGAAAGAGAAGTGGGGGCACTGGGGAGGAGGCTCAGAGAGCAGAAGGGGCTCTGGGGAGGAGGAGACTGAGGGAGTACGAGGGGGGTTCTCGGGAAGAGGGACATGTGGGGGTTGGGGGAGAGAGAATGAGGGGAGCTCTGGGGGAACAGGAGAGGCAGCTCCACAGGGAGGCTGCTGACTGAGCAGGAGGGTGAGACGGGCCTGACAGAGCAGGAGCAGGAGGACACTGGGAAAACAGGAGGAGGGTTGGGGGAGGGGGCTTATGGAGCAGGAATGGGAGGGAGCTGAGGGAGCAGAAGGTGGCTCTGTGGGGTAGGGGACTCTGTGCGGAAAGGGGGCTGAGCGAGCAGTAGACGGACTCTGTGGGAGGAGGGAGCAGAACAGGACTCAGGGGGGAGGAAGCACGAGGGGTAATTCTGTCAGGGGAGGGGGATGGGGAACAGGAGGGTGGTCTCTGGGGGGTAGTGGGCTGAGGGAGCAAGAGGGGGGATCTGGGGGGAGGGGGCTGAGGAAGCAGGATGGTGGGCTCTGTGGGGACAGGAGGCTGATGGAGCAGGAGTGGGGATCTGGGTGGAAATGTACATTTTGTTACAATCTCTCAGTCTCAGCAACTTCTATTAAATCACTAATTACTTTTTCAATCTACTTTTTAAAAAACACACAAATTAGATAAACAAAAAACCTATGGTTTTACAAACTTAGTTAAGGCAAATTCATACCAAGCAAACTTGAACAAACCTAGAAATTGTGTGTTAAGGCTCCCACCTTAACTTCCACACCTTGTAAGCAGTAAACATGTTGTATGGCTTCACATACTGTGCTCGCTTACAACTGCGGCTCCATGCACCCACACTTTGTCTTGGTCTTTCAGCTCCAATCCTCTTCCTTTGCAGGTTGGGGGTAGGGCTGTAGCGGAATGTCGCAGCGGTAGCTATTTCTGCCAGAAACAGCATTTCCGCAATTAGTGGTACGGCGGGGCAGAGGCTTTCATTCTGCTAGTTTCATTCCGCTACTTCCGCAGTTCCTCTAATTTCATTCCGACACTGCTTCACAAAATAGCAGAAACATGACATTTTCGCTACTTCTGCCAGTCCGCCAGCACCACAAAATAGTGGAACAGCGGTTTTCTGACAGTTTCTGCTATTTTTCAGCAATTCCACAATTTTCAGAATGCCGGCGGAATTAGCAGGATGTCCACAGAAAAGCAGCAGTGTGGTGCGGGCAATTCCGAAATGGCGGAATGGAATCACGGCGCAGTAACAGCTGCTGCCACATCAGCCCTAGTTGGGGGCAACACTAAAACTAGCACGGTACGCTCCTCCCTGTCTAGTATTACATCAGTACTCTACTTCCAACGTGGCAAGAATTTCTCTTTCATTTACATTTCACATCTCCATTCTGTTGCACTAGATCAAATTTCTCTTTCATTTACATTTCACATCTCCATTCTGTGGCACTAGATCAAATACATCTCCCCAGTATACAGGTGACTACCAGCATGTAAATATAACACAATCAAACAACTACAAGGACTAGTTATGTCCTTACATTTAAATTCCTTTTATTTCAGATCCGCACCTACTCTAACTCACTACTTATTTGCCCCCCACTGACTGTGACCCAGTAAGCACCACTTCAGTGTTAGAAGATAGAAAAGTTTGACTTCAGCTTCCACCCCCCAGCACACCCCCAGTTTAATCTGCTACCTTCCAACCTGATGACACCCAACCCAGATGTCTGAACTACCCAATAAACTTAAATCACCTCCCAAGAAAATTATAAGACTCCTGACCAATATAATGAAGATCATCTCTAATACATAATGNATAGAACCATGGTAGTGTTTCCCATACTCTATCACTCCTCCCAATCATTTAGATCACCAACAATCCCGAGATTCTACTAATTTCATATGTCATTCCGCCTATTATTCCACCAAGTTCTTTTCTCCTGTACTTCATCCTTATATCCTCCTCCCTGTCATTCCACCGTCTCTCCCTGCTGCCTTTGTTATTCCACATCCTCTTCCGCCCCCCACTCCCAAAGATGCATCTCCATTGTATTATTTCAGAAACACTTAATGGGATATAATTTAATTCCAAATTAGCATTAATGTTTCCTCCATTCCTTCCATTGGCCTTTCCATGCATTTAATGTCAATGTGTACCCCAAATTCTTATTAAACACTTACATAGCATTCTGCTCAGCTTTAGTGTTGCCCCCAACCTGCAAAGGAAGAGGACTGGAGCTGAAAGAACAAGGCAAAGTGTGGGTGCATGGAGCCTAAGTTGTAAGCGAGCACAGTATGAGAAGCCATACAACTTCTTTACTGCTTACATGGTGTGGAAGTTAAGGCGGGAGCCTTAACACACAATTTCTAGGTTTGTTAAAGTGTGCTTGGTATGAATCTGCCTTAACTAAATTTGTAAAACTGTAGGTTTTTTGTTTATCTAATATATATATAGGTATGAGTTAGAACACCACATTTTATTGTAATATTATAATTTTAATGCAATTTTTCAGCTACCTGTCCCACCAACAGCCCGATAAATAAATCAATTGAGGTCTGTGGCACCCCTTCAAATGCAGATTCCACCCCCCTCTGCACACACACAAGAGAGAACTTGCCTTTAGGTTGCTTCGCCTCCATTGCCCTTTGCTTGCTGTCTCCTCATTCCAACCTGGTCCCGAGCTGCTCTGCCAACCAGAAAGGGAGATCATATAGAGCAGGGGTGGGGAACCTCTGGCCCGTGAGGCTTGTTCCTGTAGCTCGCCACCTCCAAAGCCTTCCCCATTGTGTGCGGCCCATTGCCCAGCTCGCTGTGGCCCAAGCGGGGGTTTGCAGGTCGCACACAGTGGGGAAGGCCTAATGTAATGACCTGTCCGAAGGTGTTGCTTGAACCCAGTTGCGGCTGCTGCACATCTGGAGGCAGAGCCCTGTGGGGCCTACAAGCTGCACTGCGCCGCCGGGCTATGCTGCTACCCACACACCAGCATTGAAGGGGTACCTTCAGGTGCTGGCCCAGGGTACCTGCACCTGCGGACGGGCCACCGCCACCGCCGAGGAAAGTGCTGGGGCGAGCGCCGAGCCAGGTGCAGGTGTGTCCAGGAGTGAGGAAGCATGTGTGTGTATATTCTGTGTGTATGTATTCGCTGTGTGTGTCTCTCTGTGTGTGAATATTGCAATAGTTTTACTTGCTTTAAATTGTTTGTTTAATTTATCTTAATTACTTTTAATTGATTTTAATTGATTTGATTTTAATTAATTTTAATTGATTTTAAAATTGATTTTAATTTTTTTTTCGTGCAGCCCCCAGCACGTTCAGGGACTGACAATGTGGCCCCCGGTCTCAAAAAGGTTCCCCACCCCTGATATAGAGGCTGGCACATGAGGAAGCCACTAAGGGCCCAATTAGGTCCACCTCCTGTCCCCTCTTTTCAAGGTCCAGAAGACCTGACTTTCCCAATTCATTCTGTGGCACCCCTCCAAAAGCAGAACCCCTGCCCCTCCACAGAACATGCCTTCAGGTTGCTTCACCTCAGCATCCTCGCTGCCCCCTGCTTGCTGTGTCCTCCTCCCAAACCTGTACGATTTTACCATTTTCTGAGAAATTCTCTGAAAAGAAGCAAAATCTCTGTCTTTCTCTGGTTTTCCATCACAAAGAGAAAACTAGGAACTCTACTTATTATTGCCTACCCAGAATTATCTGCCCCCAAAAAGGACTTGTACGGGACATAGAAAAACACAGTATGAAGAGATCATGGATGACCCAAGCCACAGAATCACTGCCCTAAGGAATAATCCTTTGTAGTTTCTCTGTCTATGGCCCTTTTCACATGAGATGCTCCCACCCACCTCGATGCAGTTTTGCTGAGTGGAGGTGGGTGGAGGCACCCGATTGAATGCCACAGGGGATGGATGGGGGTGCGTTCCAGGTTCCGCACTAGACACATCTCCACCCATCCCCCATCCCCCATCCATGGAGCAACGGACTCCAATGCCCGATGCTCCATGGGTGGAGGTGGGTGGGGATGGGTGGGTGGAGATGTGTGTTCGTGGGTATAGGCGCACACCTCTACCCACCACAGCCACGCACCCATCCCCCCACGATCCATTTAAAAAGGACCTTTGTTTCTTATATACTGAATAGAGTGTTGAGAAATGAGGTGAAAAATGTGGATCACTTTCAAGAGTGTTCATTTCCTCTGAAATACCTTCTAACCACATAAGTTGTAACATCATTTCATAAATTTTAGTTTCACTTTGCAAGAGCAAAGATGAGCAGAGCATAACACATTTCCTGGCAATTAATGACCTTGGGTTATCCGTCTTTCCTAGCTAATTAATAATGAATTCCCACAAGTAGCCTGGCCCCTTAATCAGTATTAAATGTAGGAAGTAAATTGGTGTGCCTAACTGAACAGTTAAGAGCCGTGAAAATGCTCCCTTTTAAGAGTTCAAAGTATTTTCTGAACTTTTGTAGAGCTGATTGTGTTGAAATGGTCATTGGCAAAGTTTGCTTTGAGATAGGCTCTTTTCACACAGACACCCATAGAGCATGCCTGCAGCCCTGCAACATGTATAATAAAATGTAACAACCATTTTATCAATGTTAGAGTGTCTGTGTGAAAAGGGCCATAGATGACCCCTAGGCTGTTTTTAGATGAGCGTGCGGTGCGCTCATGCGTCATTGCCAAAATCCCGCGAGACGGGATTAGACGAGACGCTGCCGTGAGTCACGTGCATGGGAGGGGGTTGCACATTCTTTTCCAGCCGTGATCTGACTGGGTCGGTGATTGAGGTGGTCAGATCGCAGCCCGAAAAGAATGCGCGTGACTCGCGGAAGCCTCTCGTCTAATCCCGTCTCGCGGGATTTTGGCAACGACGTGCGAGCGCACCGCGCGTTCGTCTAAAAACGGCCCGAGTCATGTTCATGGTATTGGCCACAGTCCACAGAGTAGCCCCATTGAAGCTCACAGGCTACTCCGAATAATAGTTGGTGGATTGCAGCCATTCTGTTGTGATTCTTCCAAGTGAGTGGAGCTAACGCAGGAGAAAGAACAATTTCCATTACGGAGCTACTCTGGGATGAGGAGGACCAGGAATGATAGGGTAGCTCAGGAGTAATGAGGGCCACTACTCCTTATGAAGGATTTTGGGACACATACTTCATGGAATGGGGGGAAATGTCAGTAATATTTACCTTAATTGCTCCATTTCTGTCATGCCTCCATCCCTATGAAGTATTATGACTCTACACAAGGTGCATGGTTACCTCAGAAAGGGGCATAACAGCCCCTTTGTCCCATCCCCTTTCCAACATGGCCCTGCCCCCTGTGGAGCATTGGATGTTCATGATGATGTGTAAAGGACAGGGTTTTATCAGAAATGGGTGTGACAATCCAAAAGGGAATTGGGCTAGATGACCTTTGAGATTCCTTCCAACCCTAAAAATCTATGATTCTATTATTTATCCTGCCCCCCCCCAAACAGGGCCTCACTCTTTTTGTATGAAAGCTTGTGAAACCATGGGCTGAGATTAAAACTAGATTCAAAGATCAAGAGCTCCAAACATTGAGGGAACACATTGTCAACCAAAAGGTGGCAAAAATCTATAGAGAGTTCTTGATCCCTTCTGTGGTGTATGTAATGTGGTCTAAAAAGACTACTGTCTCTTTAAGAGTTGCTTGCTGTAAAGTTCAGTTGAAGTTGGAATCAGAAGCAGAAAGGCAGTTAGTAGAGAAGTAGAAATGTTTATATATATATATATATATATATATAATATATGAAGTTCTCTAAAACCTTTGTGGGACTTTGTGTAACTTAACTACTATCAATAAAGCACTTGAAGTTACCTGCTTTTGTGAAGCCTAAATATAACACTTCCTGGTGTGGCATCTTACCTGATGAATCAGTTACTGTGACACTTTAGAACAGCATTTACGCCGATAAGGTTAAATTTATTTCTGTCAACAGTTACGGAAGGTAGACTGAACGGCACTCCTTATAATGAGAGTATATGTCATTACTGCAGTCAAAATGTTAACAGGGATGTAATTGAAACAGTAGCCCATATAATGCTTGATTGACCAGGCTATCTAAATTTGAGATCTTTGTATATTGAACCTTTTGTTGCTCAAAGGCGATCTTGTCTCCCAAATGAAGTGGTGGTGGCCCTTCTGATGGACCAGGAACCTAAATCTATGCTCAGTGTTCTAAAGTTTCCCCCCCAGGTTTTGAAGCTAAGGAAAACTGCCCAGGTTAATGGGTAAAGCCATTGGTGTTGGTGTTCTTATGGTTTTATGGCTGTCTTATGCTCTGGTTTGCTGTTACTCTTTTGTATCACCTCTAATATTGGGGAAATTAAAAAAAAAAAAATGTTTTATAGTCCTTGTTTATTTTATTTTATAAATGGCTTGATAGTTATTATAAACAAATTATTTATTGTAATGGCCTAATCGTTGGCCCAAGCATATAGGATCAGGTCCTCCTGGGTTGGTTAATAGGTTACAATTTAAACATGCCTCAACCTAAACGGCCAGCTGTTAACCCAAATTGGTTTAGCTGGTATTGAGGCCGCTTTAGGACCTAGGGTGTACGAGCTTTATGAGGCCATTTCTGTAGATGTCTAGGTTTCATAGTCAATTTATGTTGTTTGAATTTGCTTATGCTTACTATATAGTCCTGATCATATACCTTTGGCCAATAGATGCTACAAAGGGTTAAGCACTGGGTTTGGGAATATCCACTCCTGGTGCCCATTGAAGGGCATGAACTTTGTGAGATTGATCCAGCAGGTCATTCTACCCCTTAATGGTTGCTCCAGCAGGGTCTGGGATTGTCCTCTCTTAGCGCCTGTTGAAGGGCAAGGACACTGTGGGACTGACCCTCCAAATTTTCATCTTCCAATTGAAGTCCTGCTGATGCCTGGGACTCTTCATTTTTAGTATCCGTCGAAGGGCAAGGCTCCCCTTGGATTTAATTTTGGTATGTTGTTGTGAGTTTTATGTATTTCTTTCCTCACTTTTTATTATCTCTCAATTTGTATTATTATATTATTGGTCCTAACTAGACTTACGCCTTAAATACATGGAAGGGGGGTGGGGAGGTGGGCATGTTTTGGCATGGTGGGTGGAAGTGGGTGTACAGCGGGAGCATGCACGCACAAACACCAAACACCCGTGATGTTTCCATGGGCGCACATCCGCTGCACACTCATCCCCCCCACAGCACACCCACCTGAACACTGAACAGAGGGTGGGGGGCCCTCCGTGTTGAGCAGGGGGGGGGGTGTCCATGTAAAAATGGCCTTATTCACCTTGTGTGTGTTTTTGTTGTATCTTCTTATACAGGCGATGTAATAAAATTGATTTGATTTGATTTGAAAGGTTGTGTTGGTAATCCAAACCAGGCTGTTTTTATATGAGCTGCAGGAGCGTGGGGGGAGGTTGTGCGTGCCGCAGCGTGAGCAGCTGGTACACACAGGCGCACCCCCACCCCCTATGCATCACAACTGACGGAGCAACCTCCATTTTCACTGGTTGCTCTGAGTGGGGATGCATGAGGGGTGAGTGGGGATGCGTGGGTCACGGTAGCATGCATGCACCCCCACTCACCCACTGCTGTATGCACATGAGTGGCACCCACGCAGCGAATCTGCATGGACATGAGTGGAACCATCGCATGTAAAAATGGCCCCAGACCCTTCCCTCCAGGGCATCTTATATTCTCCAGCTGCAGCATTGTTGGTTAGCAATATTCCTCCTCCCCTCCCCCTCACACAAGAACAAGCAACATCTCAATTAACCCCTTGCCGGCTGGTTCAGCATGTGGTATTTAGATCCCATGACCCCCTCTCTTCAAATCACACGTTTGGCTTAAAAAATCACGAGATTTTAAAAAACAAAAATCCAATTAGTTTTTCCTTGTCATTGGGTTTTCTGAGCCCATCAGGGTGTTATAATGAAGCCAGAAAGAGGAACTTTTTTCCCTCCTAGGGAACACTATCAAAGTCAAAGTCAAAGTAAGCTTTATTTGGCGTGACCAGAGGTCATAGCCACAACAATACAATACAACAAAACATATACACACAACACACATAAAATTCTTGGCAATACAAACTCTCCCCTTCCTTACACGTAGAGGAGAGCTTTAAGTTTAAACAAAAATTTATGGGTCCATTGGTAACTTAAACTCAAGAAATAATTGGTGTAAGGCAAACACCCGTAATAAAAAGCAACTAACTTGATTCGTAATTCCCTCCTCTCTATTGACTAGCGCCATGATCTGCCAGGAAAGGCCAAAATAAATTCATCAAGGAGTTCACACCTAATTTTATCATAAAGCTGACAACTAAAAAGAATATGAGATGTCGTCTCAGCTTCAAGCTGCTCGTAGGGACAAAGTCTCTGGGCATATGGCACCCGATTAAATCGCCCCTCAAGAATCTTAGAAGGCAGGGCGTTAAAACGGGCTCACAGAAAAACCCTTTTTGCCCCACGAGATATAAGGGAAGAAAGGTATAAAGCCATAGTATCGGTGGCCGGAGCCACCATCAGGTAGAGATGAAGATGACCAACCTGGTTAATCCTAGCCCTTTCTTCCTGTTGGTCAAAGTCCTGCCATCTACTTAATACCTCACTTAAGGCCCCCTGCCCCACCCTCCCCTGAAGATAGTCTCTGGAAAAGCCCAGTGCCATTAAGTGGGCCTCAAACCTAACCAGCCAAATGCTTCTAAAGGGGTCCTTTCCCAAAAGTGCAAGCAGGCCGTACACCCAGGACTACAAACCCTCAGCCATAACTTATGTGCCGCCCTCCATGCCCTAAATGCCCATTGACATTGGCCAAATTCCAGCCTTACTGCTGCATTTGGCGTTCCCCCAGGAACCCCGATGGTGGTACGTAGGAATTTAGATTGAACCTGATCCAAGGAAGCTGTGCCATGCGGCGCCCACAACTTAGCCCCCAAAAGAAACTGGGAGGTTGTCTTGGCATTAAAAACTTTAATTGCCATCTTAAGCGCCGTCCCCCCTGTATGAGCCAGAAGTTTAAGCACCGCCAAAGAGGATCTAGTGGCTCTTGAGGTTGCCCCCTTTATATGGTGATGCCAGACTCCCAAGCTATGGTAAAGCAGGCCTAGATATTTAAAAAGCCTGACCTGCTGGATCTGAGTACCCTCTATCCTCCAGGGGTGAGTATTATTACACTGCGACTTGGCAAAAACCATTATTTTAAATTTCCCATAGTTTATCTCCATGTTGTTGTCACTACAGTACTGGGCAAATCTCTGGAGTTGTCTATTAAGGCCCACCCTGGTTTGTGATAGTATAACCATATTGACGGCAAAAAGAAGGCAACCAATATGCCTCTCAGCCAACTTTGGTGGAAAAAAATGTGATTGGGCCATCAGAGGGACAACGTCATTGAATTATGTCAGGGCGAAAATGCAACCCTGTCGGACTCCACGCTTCACTGGCACCGTCTCTGTCACATGGCCTGAAGCAGTTATTTTGACTACTAGCTGGGAATCCTTATACAATTTCTGAATGAGGAACAAAAGGCGCTTATCAATGGAGGTTTTAACTAATTTTGACCACAGGAGAGCCCTGTTGACCAGTTCAAACGCTGCACTTAGGTCAAGAAAAGCTGCGTACAAGCGGCCGTTCTTAGCCCTGTATTTCTCAGATAGATGTATCAAATCCAAGCCATGATCAACAACTGACTGACCCCTCTGGAATCCTGCCTGTTCAGGTCAAATACTTTCAGAACCCTCAATCCAAGTTATCAATTTCTTGGCTAGATGTTTGCCATACAATTTGCTAATGGAAGACAACAGGCTAATTGACCTATAATTGGCCGGAATTGTCCTGTCCCCCCTTTTAAAAATAGGGACTATTATTGCCTGTTTCCATTGAGTTGGCATAATGCCTGAACGCTCGATAGCTGTGAAAATGGCTGCAAGCATAGAAATCCACCATTCACTAAAAATTTTGGGCAGTTCCACAGGGATCAAGTCCCTCCCTGGCACTTTGTTATTATTACAGGTTGCCAATAAGTTGGAAATCTCCTCTTCGGTCACCGGAGCCCATTCTGGTACATTCACCCTCCCAACCAAAATCTCCTCTGGTAGATTCTGGGCCGCATAAAGATTATTAAAGTGACTAATCCACTCCTGGGCTGAGATCATCATCAGATTCCTAATAGGTTCCCGTATTGTACCCCATTTTTACCAAACTCCAAAATAACCTAGACTCCCGCTTCTTAGCCGCTTCCAATACATTCCCCCATTTGAGCTGGTTATAGGCCTGACGTTTAGCTCTAATGAGTCCCTTATAGTCCTTCTTTGCCTGAAAATACCAAATAGGTATTTTAATGAATAAACCCTGGCGATACTCCTTATATATGGCACGATAGGCACACTTCGCTCGATAGCATTCCTGGTCAAGCCAGGGGTTATGACGCCAAGGTTTTACTCCATCCTATGAACATAATATGACTCCACAAAAAATTGTATATGTGCACTCAACTGATTGTAAGCGTCCACAACTTGCTCTGGGCTTGATAATTCTAAAATTTGAGCATGTAGAGAACTAGCATTCTCATTCGTGAAACAGAGATCAAAAGGAAACGCAGACATCTGATCCCATTTGGCAAGGGGGAGGATCACCGCATTATCCGGGACATTAGATTTAACCGAGGGCACCATAACTGAATGCCTTTCCATGTCAAAAGGAGACTGGAGAGTTACTTCCAGTGGTAGATGATCACTGCACAGAATACTCCCCACCAAAAAATCCTTCAAAATTACTAAAACATTGGGGTTAACCAAACCCAAGTCTCTGCTACTTGAGCCCCTTGGTCCCAAATACATAAATTCTCCCCTAGAATCTGATCCATTTAATATACGCAAATCAAAGCTAGCAATAGGGTTGGCCAATTCTATGCCTGAATGATTAATTATAATATCCTTAAACTGGCGTAAGCTGCCTAAAGTGGACTGATGAAAATTCACAGAAGGGCAATGTTCTAGCAACTGTACATCAGTACCACCCAACCTAGCATTGAAATCTCCCAAAAGCAACAATAAGGCACCCGGATAAGTCAAAAGGAGTTCCTCTATATGGGCTTCTAGTTCATCCCACACCCCTTCGCAATATGACTTAGAATTGGAGGGGACAATGTAAATGTTTAGCACAATCAGAATCACGTCAGCACATCTTAACAGTATACCCAGGATAGCTGGGGGAAACTTAAAAGTAGACATTGCCAGCCCACTAAGCTCCACCTTTAGGTCGGATACCAACCCCCCACTAGGTCGGCCCCCTCCCACTGAAGTTGCTGGAATGGAAAAAGCAACATAATCAGAGAGCTCGGGGGAAAGAACTATAGATGAAGTAACCCAGGTTTCCTGGCACACCAGGATATGGAAACCTGTGATGTAATTAAGGACTTCAGCATTCTGAATCTGTTTGGTCCATCCGGCTATATTCCACAAGCCTATTCTCCATAGCATACCCCCCCGAGGCCCCTTCACATCAGGTTGTACCTAGTGATTGTTTGATCACTACAGATTCTTGTCCTGGGGATGGTGTAAAGCCTTGGACTTCCTGTTGGGGTTTATCAGTAGGCTGGGTCACCTCTGGACCCACTGGCTGGACAATAATTGGCACTAACGGAAGAGATTGTTGGATGTCCATAAGTAATGAGCTTTCCAGCGAGGGACACTCTAGTGTTGGAGACAAATTAGGCAACGGTGGAACAGCACTAGAATATAATTGCGTTCCAGCCAAAGCCTCCTCTCTGGGTATGGCCTGGGCCACAGTACCCTGTTCTATCCCCCGCAAACGCTCATTAATAGGAACTTGGGAAAGAACATTTCCCTCTAAACAATTTCCCTGATGTACCTGGGGGATAGAATGCCCCCTATTTGGGACGGAGACTGCCTGTACCATAAATGCTGGTTTTGCCGGGGTGGGATTAAGTGGTTTAACTAAAGTGTCCCTAAATACCTCCCCCACATAAACCTCCCATGATGCAAACACATCGCTCAACTCCAAAACTCTAGAAGCCGCCCCAAGATCCCGGAAATGGATCACTAGTCGCTGAACGTGATGATAAGCGAGCAAAATCTGATACATCCTGATGACCTCAAATGGGATATTGCCCATAATAGAACAAAGGTGCTTATGGATTGACCTCTTGGTGTCCCACCGGGGGAACATACCATTTGGTAGTGGAACCACACTAAAGGTCACTGCCCCCCATAAGCTCTTAAGATGTGGTATCTCACTAACACCAGACCCAAGCCCTTGATCATTACCTACATCATTATTGAGGGAAAAACCCTTGTCACCACTATGGGCGGGCACCTTAAGTTGGAATTGTGCTTCACTGGGAGGATACTGGCTAATGCTATTAGCAGTTTGTGCGCTATAATAAAATTGATAATACATGACATTTGTTTTTGCTGGTCTAAAGAAAGCTTTACCAATTCGTCCAATCTAGCCAAAAGTTTCTTAAGTAAATCCCCAATTAGAAGACATTGATCTCCCATGAAATCCCCAAATGAGGGGTGTGCTGAAGGAGGCAAAGTTCCTACTGAAGCCGGTTTAGAATCATCCACACATTTTATAATAGAACCCATGAAAGTCAATAAGGAACTGGACAAAAAAGAAAAAGAATGCGCTGTCCCGAGATCCACATACTGGTGACGAAATCTTTGGCAAAGGGGCTCCACCTGACACCTCCGAGATGCCTTGACTTTCTCAAGTTGCCGTGAGGAAGCTGTCCAGTTTTTGTTGTTTAGCCTGATTTTGGCCCGGGGGCATTTTGACCCGGGGGCATAGTGTACTAACACTATTTAAATTAGTACAAGCTCTGTGGGCAGCACAGACTTTGGGCCGGATGGGCTGCAGATCCCACATGCATCTCCCTTGCTTGCCAGCACATTGTGTCATGCAGAAACTGTACACATGCTCATGAGGGACTTCAGCCCGAGGATCCGCAGGCCATGGGATTGAGCCCATTGGAGGCAAGGGATGCACTCAGGAAGAGGAGGGTCCAGAGAACGTGTGCATGGATCTGTCCTCTATCCTTGTGTGCATGCCCTCATCTCTGCTCCCTTCCCCTGAGCTCAGTTTTTCAGTGCTTACGGGTAGATACTGGATTCAGGGGCCAGATCTAAGCATGGAAAGGAGCCATATAAAAACTAGCCACAGACCACATTTACCCTCCAGGTCTGGGGTCCTCCCTCAATCCCTGTTATAAACCCCTCTCCTCAACTCTGAGGTCCATAAAATTCCATTTCTAAAGAAAAGAAACCTGAGAACCACATGATGTTATCACAAATATGTCTGATTTCGGGCACTAAGAAATCCTTAAAATCAGGAGACTTGTGATAAAAGCACGAGAACGGGGAACCCTGTTGAGCTGAGACCAGACATCCAGAAATGCAAACTTACATACATTTCAAATTTTTAATCTGACCAATCCCCTTTAAGCTCAAAAACAAAAATAAAAAAGAACAATTTACAGGGGTGGGGGGGGAGGGGAGGGGGTTGTGGTTTGGGGTAGTGTTGTGAGGAGGGTTGGAGTGGGATATGGGAAGGTGGTATTTAGTGTTTCTGCGGGGACTGTAGAATGGTTGGCAGTTTTGAGTTTTGTGTGTTTTAAAAAAAAATTGCTTTTATGGATTTTTATGTTTTATACGTTAGCCGCCCTGAACCTTTTGGGGAAGGGCAAGATAAAGAATCTGAATAAACAAACAAACAAATTATCACCCCAACTTTTTCCATCCCACCCACTCACTGTGTACATCAACCAGAGCTACAGCGGGCCTGATCCATCGCGTGCCCCATGGTGGGAAACCACTGCCGCCACACTTCAGAGCCAGTGTGGGGAACAGGGCAGATGGTCACACCTCCCCTTACCACAGAGAAACCAAGTAGGCCACTATTGGATCTCCCACCATGCCCCGGGGTGGGATGAGGTGCTGGCCACACGAGCACCGGCCTGCCCACTATTCCGACCCTGGATGTGATGCGGCTACGTGGGACTGGAGACTGCTGCTGAAAGCCCCATGGTGGAACTTGTTGCGTGGTGGGGCTGACAGGGACCTACTTTGGGTAAGGCTGCTATGCCCTGCATCCTTGGTCTTTTTCCAAGGACACAAGACGTAACAACCAGCTACCCGCCCCACGGTGGGGGAAACATCTGGAGGTCACCAGCCACACGATGCACTGCATCACATGGCAACAGTGACCAAAGTGGGTTAAGACTGCCCAAACTTGTGGTAGGTGTATCGTTTGACTGTGCCCACTCTCACTCCTCCATACCCATAACCCTTCTCCTCAAGCTGGGAGGGTTGTGGCATCCTGCCCCTCCCCCCCTGCATTCCCCATACCCTCCCACATGTGAAAGAAAGAAGTAAAACAAGGGAGAAGCATCCTCCCTTTTCAATTGTTTTTGCAAGTGCAGGGTGCACCTGCGCCATATCAACCAGGTGTTTGCGTCGTCCAATGCTAGGTTGGTCTCCTGGTTTCCATGAGAGTTTTTTGGAGGTTCTCCCAGACATTACACAGCCTCTGTGCACACTTCTGTAATCAGAGCTGTGACTGCTAAATTCTTGGTGCAGAATGCATGGTGATGTATGCGTGGATAAAGGAACATGCTGGAAAAATAAAAATAAATACGGTAGAAAAACCTGTTTGCACAATACGGATGTGCAAACAGGCATATCAATTTGCAAACTGGCTGCCCTTTTCCAAAATGATGCCAATGAGGTTGGCATCATTTTGGGAAAGGGCAGTGCATGCAGAGAATGGTTTGGTGACCATTTTTAATATATATATATATATATATATATATTTATTTATTTTTTTAAAAAATGGAAAATTAACAAAACCTGAAAACAAATGTTTTCCTTTCTGAAAAACCCTGAAAACAAGGGATTTTTAAAATGACAATGAAAATAAAAATGTAAACAACTATGTGCCTTCTGCACACCCCTACTCATTAATTAGGGCTGAAACCTGTCTCTTGGGTCTTGCTGGTTCTCGACGAGAATGGGGTTTTCCCCATCTTGTTCCCTAAACAAGATGAGACGAGAAACAACCCCCCCCCCATTCTCTCTGAAAACTGACAAGATTCACAAGGCTGGGTGGGGCTGGGGGTCAGGTGGGAGGGGTGGTAGTCACTTGCCCACTGGCCACCCCTTGCCCCTGCCTGGGAAGAGAAATTCTGGGCAGTTGCCCATCAGGGGAATAAGGGGCCTAGCAGGGAACCTAGAGGGGGCGGGTTTAGGAGTGGAGTACTTACCCTCTGGAGGGGTGGGGTGTGTGTGTGTCCCGATAAGTGTGGCCTCTTCCTGGATTGATAAGTATGAAAACAAAAAAAGAGAAATTGAGCTTGCTCAGAAGGGCACGAATAATACCTTCGTGCATGCCTTTTCAAAGATGGCACCGGCAGCGGCAGCATACTGCAGGCACCATTTTGGAAAAGGGCATCCTGTTCAAGTTCTGGCATGCTCAGAATGGGCTGCCCACATCCAAGATGGCGACTGAAGTATGTTGACACTGTCAGTGCCATCGTTGAGAAGGGCTGAGCATGCCCAGAAGGGACATTCATGCCCTTTCTGACCATGCTCAGTTTTTTGTTTTTTTTCATACTTACCAGCCCATGAAGAGGGTGAATTTATTTGGGACCCCCTCCAGAGGGTAATTACTCCCCTCCTGTCCCCCCACTAGGCTCCCCACTAGGTCCCCTCCCCCCTTCCAGGCCCTCACCCAAAATTTCCCTTCCCAGGCATGCAGGGGAGGCTGGTGGGGGCTGAGGTTGGCCAGAGGGAAAGTCTTTTGCCACCTGCTCACCTGTGGCACCAGCTTGGCCCCCTTGCCTGCCCCCTTGCTCTCAACAAGATCTCTCAAGATCTTGAGGGGGCTGAGATCATGAGAGTTCTCAACTCCCCCTTCTCGAATCTGCCAAGATTCTCGAGGAGGAACTCTATTCTCATTTCAGCCCTATTCTTCCTATTTTACAGATGGATATTTGATGCTGAGAAACAGTGCCTTACCCAAGGCCACCTAGTGAGTTCATGGCTAAGATGGGATTTGTTTGAACCCTAGTCTCCAAGTATAACACCTTAGCTAGTATGCTACTCTGGTTGCTAATATAAAAACAATGTACTAAGAACTTAAGAAGTGCCATACTGGGTCAGAAGAATGGTCCAGAGACCAGCATCCTGTCTCCAACCATCACTGCTCTGTCACTTCAGAGAATACCCCCAACAGGTCATAATGGAGTGACCCAATTCTTTCTGTTCATTCCCAGCTTCCGACAATCAGAGGATGTGTCCTTTGACCTATTTGACTAAATCTAATAGTCACTTATGGACCTATCTTCCAAGAATTCATCTGGTCCTTGTTTAAAAACCCAGCTATACTAGTGGCCCGCCCTTCCCAACATCCTCTGGGAACAAGTTCCTCAGGTTAATTGCTTGTTGAGTGAAAAAGTACTACCTTTTTTTTTGTTTTAAATCTGATGCCAGTTAGTTTCATGGAGTGTTCCCTAGTTCTAGCATTAGTTGAGAGGGTAAATAAGAGCTCCCTATTTATTTGTTCCATGCTCCTCATAAATCTAGAAACTTCTAACAGTCATTTCTTCTCCAAGCTTAAAAACCCTAACCTATCACTCAGACAGAAGTCCTTTCACATCCTTGAACATTTTTATTGTCCTTCTCTGCACCTTTTCCATCTTTTGAGATGCAGTATATATCTTTTGAGATATTAATATTTTTTTACACCAGTGTGCTGTAGTGGATTAGGTTCTGGAATTGGACCTCGGAAGCCGGGGTTCAAATTCTGACCTAGCCATGAACTCAACTTGCTGGGTGGCCTTGGGAAATTCACAACCATTCCGCCTCAGTTTCCCATCTGCAAAACGAGAATATGTGTGTGTCTGTCTCTCCCTGTGTCCCCCTCACCCTTGTCTACCTTAGATTATAAGCTGATCGGGCAGGGATCTGTCTCCAGAAATCTGTGACTGTAAAGTGCTGTGTATGCCTAGTACCACTATAGAAATGATTAGTAGTAGTAGATTGAACAACCAGAACTTTGCACAATATTCAAGGTGCATTCATACTGTAAATTAATATGGGGCAATGGACTGTATAGAAAAGGAGTCCTTTTCATTTGGACATCTCTTTAATCCAAACAAAACATGTCCAGACAAGGGTTGTTTTTTTTTACTGGAACAGTAAGGTCCTTTCATGTTTTGGTTTTATATTTCCTGTCTGTCTTGCTGTACAAAGAGTCAGTTAATATTTGCCCAGCAACCTGAAGGTGAGCAACAGCATGTATTGCATGGTTTTTGTTGTTATAGCCATTCTTTTTAGACATGCTAACATTTTTAAATAGTATAGCATTTATGTACAGCTGTTCATCTTCCAAATGTCCAATAAATATACGCTGTAAATCAATAAAGCTATTCAGTAATGAATTGCAGATCAGGAGTGCCAGGTATCTCAGGGGACTACCAAGCTTGGAATGGGCCCTGGGGTAAAAGATATAGGTGTGCATGTCGATTTTGCTATTACAATAATGATAATGGAAATTGTCATTTTCATTATTGTTATTGCAATAACGAAAACAACAAATAATAACAAAGAAAATAGAAACAAAAATGACTTTTTGCTTTTGAGATAAAGGGAAAAACTGAAAAGCGTATTTCCAGCTATAACTTTTTTGGTTTCTATTCAATTCTGATGAGCCTTGGGAGATTGTACCACCAACAGAGGCCACTATATGTACCAATTTTCGAAAGGATTAGATAAAGGGAAGCAAATGAATGTTGTGATTTTAGGAAAAGCTCCATACACATTCATGGCTACAATGTCTTTATCTTCCATTCAATTTGCATGATACCTGGGAAGATTATGTTCCTCCACAGGCTTAACATTCCTGCCAATTTTCAGAAAGATTGGATAAAGGGTCCTGATGGTATAAGACATTAACTTGGAAATACATTTCTAGCTGTAACATTTTTATATTCCATCCTGTTTACAAGGCATTTGGCAGGAATGTATCATCTACCTTCTCTGTCACCTCTTACAAACTACAGAACAATTTGATAAAGGAACCCAATTTTATAAGCAATTGATGTTGTCCCATTGAAGACCATCATTCAGATAAATAGCAGCACATGCAGTGCCAGTCAGAGGCAGCCACCTGACATGGAAGGGGGAGGGAGGCTGTAGGAGGGAATATGTGGAGCAACCCAAAAGACTGACAGACACATTCACTGGCCAATTACTGCATGCTTACAGCTTTACGGGACAAATTGGTAGTGACTTCAAGACAGGCATAGACGGCGACCCTCAGGCGGGCATAGAAGGGACATAACTGGGACTTTGGGGATAGCATCCAAGAAATCATGAGACATGGTTTACACACCCAGGCTGGCCAATTATTATCACAGTCACATCCTGCAGCACTGTGACAGAGGACATAAGAGAATCTCTATTGGCTCTTTCCTAAACAGATGCTTCTGACTTCCCAATAAAAAGTGGGAGAGAGAAGTTGGGATGGTCACAGCACAGAATTAGGATATTTGGTTGACATTTCTGCTGGACAATTGACATCACAAACTGATCTTACACCACAGTGACACATAAGAGAATCCCTGGCATAAACTTCTTCTCTGCATATGCTGTGCAGGCATATAAAACTGGGACCCTTTATCACATCTTTCTAATATTTGGCAAAATGAAAGTGTGATATACAGCCCTTCCAAATCTCATGTACATTGGTTGGATTACAAAGATGTTACAGTCAGACATACATTTATAAGTTAATTGTTTATACCACAAGGACCCTTTATCCAATCCTTCTGAACGTTGTCAGAGATAGTAAATATGGAATGGGGTATAAATTTTCCAAGTTTAATCTACATTAAATGTGAGTCAAAGAAGTTACAACTAAGAATGTATATGAAGATTTTTGCAAAATAATATAATTCAACTGCTTATAAAATTGGATTACTTTATCAAATCATTTTGGAACTTAATGCCTTTCATTGGAGATACAATCCCTCCAGGTTTCAGCCAAATATAATGAAAAACAAAAAGGTACATCCAAATATGTGTAAGCAAAAACACAAATGCAAAATTGATATTTATGAAAACAAAAACGACAGATTTAAATAATGAAAATGAAAAACAAAAACAAAAACAAAAAGGGATATGTGCCCCTGGTGCAGACCCCTAATAGAAAATGGAATGAGGTCCCCTTGATCCTCTCTCCCAGCAGCAGAGGACACAGTTGCACAGCGGAGCACAGCCATTGTCTCAGCAACAGACATCTCCTCCGCAGGACTAGTGTGTGCCTTGCTGTCCCCAATCTAAGATAGGTCCTGTGAAGGGGAGTACTAGGACCCTGAGGCTGAGCAACTGCCCATGCTGCTGCCACTCTCCTGTGCCCTCTATAGCTGCTGCTGCTGCTGCTCCTCTCCCTGCGGCCATTGCCCGGGGATTGGGCCCTGCCTCTAGCAGCTGGGGTGGGATTCACCAGCCCTGGACTGCTGGGGATCACATCAATAATGGGGGTCAGGGACATTGGTGGCCGTGGAGGAACATCCGACCCCAAAGCACCTGCTCCTGCAGCTGCAGCAGAGACAGCTGCAGCCTCCTGGACTGCAGGCCTTCCAGTGCCCTGCATGGCAGTGGAGGACACTGTCAGGAGTTGCCGCTGAACTACACCCCTAGTGCCGCTGCTGGGAGCCTCTGAAGCCTGTCTGCCAAAATAAGGCCTGTGCAGTTTAGGGTGTGGTGATGGGCTTGGGCTGCTGCTAATGCCTGTTGCCACTCCGCTGGCATGGCCCCTGCCATCTCTGCCACGTGCCCCATTGTCTGACTTATGGGCAGCAGACCGGCCTCTCCTGCTTCCCTTCTCCATTTTTCCTTTCCAAATTATGCAGAGGAATATTTTACATTTTTTAAAATTTATTTATTTATTTATTTATTTATTTATTCATTCATTCAAAACTTGAATATTATATATATCTACTACACTAACTCTAACTGCTATTAATTATTCTAAAACTTTTGGAACTGAATGGAATATTATCTAATATCTACAAAGGCCTAGTCCTACAAACACACTATAAAATATTAAAACTGATTCACTACACACTTTATCTATCTATCTATCTATCTATCTATCTATCTATCTATCATGTGCACACAGGGATGGAGGAGGGAAGGATTCAATGGAGGGTAGGGAGAAAGAACACAGGGAGGGGTAAAAAATAAAAATAACACCTAAATCTATCTAATCTAATCTAATCTAATCTAATCTAATCTAATCTAAATAACTGAAACTCTGGAGGTAAATATGTGGAAATGGGTGAAATAGGAGGAGGATGGCAATGGATTGGGAGGAATACAAACTGCTGGGAGAGGGAGAGTTCTGAAAACACCTGCTGACAAGATCAGTGGCTAGCTCAGAATGATATGGAAGGGGGGGAGGTCAATGGCTTTTGTTACTTGCTGCACCTGCCTTACCACAAGCCCCATTGGCTGTGTGCAGCCAAGCCAATGGTCTGAGGAAAAGAGGGATGGTGATTGGGCAGACTGGCTGCTTGTCCAGGCCTCTCTCCACCTCTGGGGCCATGAAGTCTGCTCCTCAGCTGCCCCCCCCTCCAGGGCCTGCCAGCCAGGGTTTTCCCCACCCGAACGTTGCCCGAATGCATCTGAACTGTTCGGGGTTTCTGGCGTTCAGTTCAGACGTTCGGTTTGGCCATCCAAACTGGCTGAATTCGGGCCGAACCCCGGACGTCTGAACCGCGTTTGCACATCCCTAATTGACTTAACTAACAGTAACTTATCTTCATAGATTAATATTTGAGTCAAGGGTAATCTCAGGTTCTAGACCTTTATTATTATTATTACTATTATTACATGTCGTTTCTTCTCAGCAGAGCAGGTTGCAAGTCCTCAAGCATGTCTTGCTAAGTCATTATATAACCCACCTGTGGTAGGATAGTTGGATGGAGTAACAAAGAAATTAGGGAGAAGCTCATTGGATAGCAAAAAGTTTCATGCTTCTCTTCATTAGAATATCAGTTGATCAATATCTTCAGCCCTGCAGCTGAAATGTCATCAGTTTCTGCTTCCTTGTTCATTGAGGTTCTGCATGGAAGGAAAACAGGATTCTGGGACCTAGAGAAACCTTCATCTTTTTGCTGAATCGTGCAGCTGATCCCATTCCCTGTGTACCACCATGCAGATCACATATGGTGTGCATGCATGTACCCCCAGCATGGGGCCTACAGCATGTGCACAAACCATGTGGTGACGCATGTGTGCGTCCATCCGCACACGCAGGGCATGGGACTGACCCCATGGTCTCTAGCAACAAGCCCTTTAATCTGATTCCCAAATATATTTTGGGGAGCACACATGACACACATGTGACTCTGGCTGTTTTAAAATGAGACACCCCATGCACAGACATTCACCGTCCATGTGCGGGGGGGGGGTGTCTTGTTTGAATATCGGTGTGTGGGGGTGTGCACTTTCATGACTCACACACCGCCAACCCAGTCCACATACAGGGCAATCAGAAAATCCAGAGTGCCCTTTGGAAAATCCGCCGTGCACGGACAGGGCAGGTGTGCGAAGGGGTTGCTTGTTTGAAGCATTCCCCCATGCACGGCGTCCATGCACCAGCCCCCTTGCACCGATCACAGCCCCCATGCCCATCCTGGCTCATTTAAAAACACACACTGTTGATTTGGTTATCCAAATGTAGGTTTAGGAAATCCGCTTTGGCTGTTTAATTATAGGAGGACACTTGTTCCACCCTGGGATGTACAAATTAGCACCTACCTATAGCTAGTTTCTTGGCTGGTTCCCAAGAAATAATAATAATTGTACCCGTTTTACATCAGCAAAGACTAATACAATAATCATTGAGCAAAGGAATGTGTAGGCATGTATGATGCACTTAGTTAGCTCTGCTGACCCTGCACCAAGAGAGGCCTCATCAGAATCTCTGAGTACAATTACCCACAATCCTATTGCCAAGAACTTCCCTTTTTCTTGGCACAGACACCTGTCTTTTTAAGGATGCCCTTTGAAGGACATCCCTTATATTGAGGTCCCTAAATGCTCCCTCTGACAAGATTGTGCGACATGGAAAGATTGATTTTACCACGACTCTCCTTTCTGAAGCACAGGTTCAAAAGCGTATTTCTAAAGCTGCTTGAGGACAAAGTGGAAAACATTCTATGCAGTTCGATTGCAGTGAGAGGTGCTTTACGCAGACAGAAGTGGCTGTGGCATTTTCAATTGGAGGTTGTTCATTTCATGTTCTCATTATGCAATTGTAAGTCCAATCTCATACCCCAGTCATTTGTTCTGTGTGGAGTGATCTGACCAAGGTTGGAAATCTGTCTATCTACACACAATATAACTTAAGCACCTGTGCTTTGTACATTGCCCTACAGAATCGTAATCCACTCTGCTCAATGCGAGCACATGGGTGAGAGATAGCGTTGACATATATAAGCACTTAAATCAGCATTCCTCATTTAGATATTTGGAAACTGAGCAGAATGGATTCTCCTGATCAGTAAATAAATGCCAGTTATTGTCCATATGGTTTAACTGACCTCTAGGGAAAGACCAGTGAGTCCAATTTGTATTTGACTCCAAGTTATTAGTATGCCCGAACCTCACAGAAACGTCTAATTGCCTCCATCTTTATAGGAAATGTCAACATTTCCAACAATGTATTTATTAGCATCTCAGATATTCTGTTAATGTTCAACAATTTGCACAAGGAATCAGCACTTTAACTTGACCTCTTTCCTCCTCTAAACAATAATATCCCAAAGTTTCCACTTTTAAATTTTATTTTATTTTATTTTATTTCATAGAATTGAGAACCGAGACGAAAGCTGCTGAAATGATACCGTGGTGACATAACAAAGAACATTAAAGGTCAGGCCAGATTAATTTGCTACAGGATCATCTGGAGAATATTAAACCTCTTAGCTGTAATCCTTTGATAACCAGACCTATAATGTAATCATCAGTGTCCATCCCATGACATCCCATGTTAATTACTTTGGAATTATACGTTTGCTTTTTAATCAAAAGGCGAGTTTTGGAAGAGCAAAAAATGTTAAAATGCTTGGTTGCAAAATAATAATAATAATAATAATAATAATAATAATAATAATAATAATAATAATTAATACCACCAGTGTGGTGTAATGGCTAAGTTCACAGTACTTGGACTGGGAGGCAGGGGGGTGGGGAGGGAGGGGAGGGGACTCCAATTTTAGTCTCGCCTTAGCCAGAAACTTACTGGGTGACCTTGGGCCAGTTGCACTATTCTCTCAGCCTAACCTACCTCACAGGGTTTTTGTGAGGAGTAAAAGTTGAGTTAGACTGTTGTATGTAAAGCGCTTCGAGTGCCATGCCAGGGGGTGCTATGTGGTGGTGGTGGTGATGATGATGATGATGATGATAGATGTATATTCACAGGGTTGATCATCAGTATCAGTGTTCCTTCAAAATGAGAATATGTAAACAGGTCACTACTTATTTATTATTAATTATTATTGTTGTTGTTGAATAATTTATTATTATTATTATTATTATTATTATTATTATAGCACCAGAAACATACCAGGGACTAAGCAATCATTAGATATGGGTCCCTGTCCCAAGGGGCTTACAATCTAGGATGGACAAGGAAGGGGAGACGGGCGAGGGGAACATGGAAAGAGAAAAGGATACATCCATAAGGTTGCAAAGTTTCAGGTGCTTGTGCTTAGCTTAGTTACCGGGGGATAAGAGGACCCTGACTGATTGAACAGTAAAAGGAACATCCGTCAACAGTAGAGGGGAAACTGGATACTTGCAAAAATGAGTCCCCCATGGGTGCACGGGGGTTGCACACATAACCCATGCATTGCAGAGCAATGTCATCAGTTGTGCTGACTGAAGATAGCCTGGAAAAATCAGCCAGCCAAATTCAGCTGTTTGTTAGAGAAATATATTTAAATGTGAGTTCACACTCTCCTGAACACTCAAACAAGCTTTGTGTTGAGAAGCAGTTGGCTGTGTTCTGTTGCAATTATTTCTGTCTGTTTGTTCAACAAGCGAATGAGAGAGTTCCAATGCATAACCAAAAGAATTCTCTTTATGTTAACTATGACCAATTTTCTATAAGTGGAGTTGCTACGGCTAGCTCTCTTCACCACAGAATATTAAACATGTTGACAAAAGGGTGGATAACAAAATACCATAATGACTGTTAAACTTTCCCTGTTTCTCTGTTTGCTAAGCCTGTTGCAAATTTTGCAAACCATGTAAGAAACATCCTTGCCCATCACTCACACTCACTTGCATCTGCATTATCACACCTAAGAGTCCAGGGACATCCCCCCTCCCTTCCACATTGTCAGCACTTTAGTGTGGTCCAACCACTTGTAAGTATGCTCCAATGTAGAAGTTTGTTCAAGACTTTCAAGTTATGAACATCAGCCCAATGACCTATGCTGCGCAACAATCCCTCTTATTGTGAGTGAGGATTTGGCACTCACTTAAGTCTAGTTTGGTACACAGCTTCTGCGTGCATAACGCCATTGTGCACCTGAATAAATATATTCATTATTATTGTTATTATTACTTATATAGCACCAGCAATATACAATCAGTAGTTAGAGACAGGTCCCTACCCAAGGGACTTACACTCTAAGAAAGACAAGGGAGGAGAGACAAGGGACATTCATGGAGTTGAGAAGTTGCAGGTACAGGTGCATAAGTTAGGATGTTTATAAATGGGACGATACCCCAGAATGAGGTCTTAGGTGAGAAAATAATAATAATAATAATAATAATAATTGTGCATGCGTAAAATGGATGGCGGACAATTTTTCACACGCATGACATAGCTGCTGCCCAAATGCCGCCATTTTGTTTAAAGGTGGTGGCCATTATATGCATGCACAAAATGTCCAGCAAACATTTGTGCATGCAGAATTACTTTTGGCTCACATAGAATGAGTTATCGGGTGAAATAATAATAATCATAATAATCATAATAATAATAATAACTGTATGTGTGCAAATGGCCTCCAGACTGTTTTGTGCATGCAGAAAATGGTCGCCACCTTTAATCAAAATGGTGGTGATGCTATTGTCACCATTTTGGCTAAGGGTGGTGGTCATTTTGTGTATGCAGAAACAGCCCAGTGGCCATTTTGCACATATACAAAACAGTCTGGTGGCCATTTGTCCATGCACAATGACTTTTTCTCACCCTGAATGAGTTCTTAGGTGAGAAAATAAAATAATAATAGAAAAACATTCCACATGTGTAAAATGGCCGCTGCCCTTAACCAAAATGGCAGTGATGCTATTTCTGCCATTTTGGTTAAGGTCAACATCCCTTTTTTGCATGGACAAAACAATCCAGTGATTTTCAAAATGCAAATACCAAATGCATAGTGATCTCGCCCAAGAACTTACTCTAAAATCTCTGTCCCGGTTCTTAAACTTATAAGAAAACAAATTCTCTTTTTGTTCAGCTCTAGTATTGGGACATCCAGGACATAGATAAACACTGTCTTGAGTACACCCCTTAGGCATTCTAAACCCTCAACCAGTATGTATCTTCCTTCTAGTTTTCAAAGTGGCCTGCAGGAGGGGAAAAGGTTACTCATTCCTGTTCTGAGTGCTTGGCAACACATTTTGTGATAACTTTCCAGCTACAAGGACCGTTTTGTAAAAAAACCACACTTATTACAATGAAGATTAATTATCTGGTGATCTAGTAAGATCTCCCACTCTGAAGAATATTCACTAGGAAAAGTGGTTCCAAGAAACGTTTTCCAACTTGTAAATAGAAAGGAACACTGTGAGTGAGTGAATGAGCACAAAGTGACCTTGGGACCAATGTACGGAGTTGTGTGTTCACTATCTTAGCAGCAATGTCCTGCACTAAGTGAAAATATTTAATAGATTTTGTGTATTTAGGTATGGCTGCATGAATACAGCACTATCAAAATGTTCCTAGATATTTTGCACACCCAGTGTTTGCTTTCATATGATTGTGCATGTTCCTTCATCTCCTTTCCTTTTTATCATCTGCTGGGTGTAAAGTCCTACCTCTCCGACCGCTCCTTTAATGTCTCCCTCCCTGAGTCGACCTCCCCCTCCCTTCCCCTTTCTGTTGGGGTCCCCCAAGGTTCTGTCCTTGGCCCTCTCCTCTTCTCTATCTACACCCTGTCCCTTGGCAAAATTATTGCCTCCCACGGATTCCAATACCATCTCTACGCTGATGACACCCAACTCTATCTCTCTACCCCCTCTCTCTC
>QEPC01010657.1:7699605-7718530 GCA_003113815.1 Sphenodon punctatus
CACCTCTGGGTCTTTTTTAAAACAAAAATCCAGGCTGGGCGGGGGGTGTCCCCCCTTCCACCCGCGCAGCCTGGACTCGGGGAGGGTTTTTTTTAAAAAAACTTTTTTGCTGGGGCTTTAAGTCTTTTTACATTGCAGCCATTTTTAAATGGCTGCAATGTAAAAAAAATCTGGTACCCCGAAATCCAGTACCCGGTCCGGATTACCAGGTCGAATCCGATAATGCCGGTATGCCCGGTACCGGCATTATCGGATACCGGATTTTACTGGTTTCCCGCCCCTAGTATCGACTGTCTAAGAGATCCTTTGCTATATGTTATCCATGCCAAGGGTTCTGTACCATGGCCACCAATGTCTGCTTCTTCCAGTGCCAATGGCCCCCAGGCCAGGCCTATATGCTGTCTGTGCCATGATGCCATGGCATAAAGAAACAACTGCTGCTGCCAGACCTATATGCTGTCTGTGCAAGTGTTCTGTACCCCAGGTTGCAGCCAAGCTCAAAGCCTGCCTCAGTCCGCCTTCCTGCCTCTCATGCCAAGGTGCCTGTCCCCCCGCCCAGGTTGCTGCCAAGAGAGAGAGAAAAATAAGTGAGAGAGAGAGAAAGTCCACCCACTGCTTGAAGGAGAGACAGACACAATGCCACCCATGCTGTCACCGGTACTATGGCCACATTGGCCAGAGAGAGAGAGAGAGGTTCCCAGCTAGAACGAGGGAGATGGGGGTTAGAGTGGGAGAGGTAGGTATATCCTGGCTGCCGTCTGCCAGAACCAGGAACAACTCCCGTCTGTGCTCATGCACCCATTAATGCTCATTGCCCACATCCAGCACACAGCAAACCTACCGTAATGAGATGGAATATAACACACAACATATTATATGTGCCTGCCTGCCTGCCTGCCTGTGTGCATCCCTGTACCTGCTCCCCTGCTACCACCTATCACCTGATTGAATGAAGTGTGCCCCATAGGCTTTAGGCTGTCATTCCACTATCGCTGATTCAGTCATGCCTGCCCGTCCCAGGAGCCATCAACGAGATTCTGGGACCATCATTCCAGTCACTGGGGGATGCATTCCATTCTACTGCATCCAGAAGCCCAGTGCCCGCATGCCAGTCTGCCCCCACTTCCCCAAAGCCTACTCCTCTGTACCCACCCGCGGATGCCCGCTGAAGCTGCTGAAACTAAAAGCCGCTCTGACCACCATCTCCCACCACCTGATGCCCACTGCCAAGGATCCTGTCTCTCTTTCTCTCTGTCACACCCACCCACACAAACACAAGCCCTGCACCTCCTGCGGGACTTTCTGCTAGTTGAGGCCCTGCTGTTGGCACAGCACATCTTTGGGTTAATAACTATGCTACATGAGGTGGCAGGTGCTGCTGGTAGGGATCGACAAGCTGTATGAGATTCTGCCACCTGCCAGCCAGAACTTCAGCACATAGGGATAAAAGATTGGACAGGCCAAACGAAGCTCGTAACAATAAATATAACAACTTTTATTAAAACTATTTAAACAAAAACAACAACAACCACAACAACATTTTAAAAAACAAAAGCAAACATGTAAAGGAAACGTATTAATTAAACTAAGAGTCTCTGCCACTGGGCCTGTCCCCCGGGAATTGGGGGAAAGGCAACAGTCATTGTAAAGCATCACAGGGCTGCGGGCCGGCCACCCGGGACTCCTCCAGCACAAAGCCATGACTCACGGAAAACTGCATGGCCTCTGCCACATCTGTATGCCACCTGGAGACTGCCTGGTGGTACATTTGCACGCAGTCCAGATTGGCGGATACATACTGCCCATATTCCTCCATCTTCTTCCGCTCCGCTGCTCCACTAGACGGTTCTCCATGGTGGTAACAGACTGCTGGACCTCCGCCACAAAGTCCTGGGTGGGCCCCTGCAAGTTGGCCCGAAGGGCCTTGGCCTCTGCATCTTCCAAGGGCCCGGGGGTCTCCACATCGGGGCTGGAGGGGGGGAGGGCTTATATGCCAGCATTTTCAGGTTGCCTTCCCCACCTTCTTCTGGCGCTGAGGTTCCATGGCCGCCACTTCGGACTCCTCACCCTGCCGCCTCGCTCTCAGGCCATGGATCTGTTCTATGTGGTTGATGAGTGCTGACATGGTCCCCTCCCTCTGCTGGCGGAAAACTTTCTTGCAGCACTAAAAAGAGCAGAAAAAGATAGGAACATAAGAAGTGCCATACTGTGTCAGACCAATGGTCTGTCAAGTCCTGCTTGCATTCTGTCTCCACAAGTGGGTGGACTGGGTGGCCATCCAATCTCTCTCTGCAGGGGACTTCAGTTCCTAACAGGTCATAGGGCAATTCATTCCCTGTTGTTCCAGTCCCCGTGCCATACCTTGCATGTAGCGATTCCATTGCCCTTGTTGTAGAACCTCCAAACATCCGACGTCCAGCAGTGGATGTCTGGGGGTGTCACTGGCCATGGCAGTAACCTCTGCCTAGGGGTCCTCCGAGTCCTTGGCCTGGCCCTGGCAGCATCACTGGGGCCAGCATCCAATTCCTCTCTGAAATGGGAACACATTAAGAACACCAAAGTAATATCATGCATTTATGATGATGATGCCTCTAGTCCTCCCTCCTCAGGGTGCTAGGGATTGCAACTAGAAAGCCCATGGCTGACACGTGAAAATCCTGTGCTCCCTGGGGTGCTGCTTGGGATGGCAATGGAGAGGCCCTGGCTGGCTGGCACATGCAAATCCTGCCCTCCTTGGGGTGTTAGGGATGGCGACAGGAGATGTGACCCTGGCTGGAGGAAAGACTCTGCCATTATTTGGGGGAGCGTAGGAAATGGGATGGCAACTGGAGAGTGGAGACTAGGGGTGGAACTACCGGATCATCCAGTATCCGATACTGCCGGTATTTTGGTGTACTGGCAGTATCGGATTAACCCGGTAATCTGGCCCATTTTCCAGATTCCCCCCCATACTAGATTTTTTACATTGCGGTCATCCAAATGAATGGCCGCAATGTAAAAAAAAATGCAACCCCCCCCCAAACACTTTCCCTCCCCCAGTCCAGGCTGCGCGGGTGGAAGGGGGGACACCACCCACCCACCCAGACCAGCCTGGATTTAAACAACAACAAAATTTCCCCTAAGTCCCCTACTGTGGGCTCCGGGCTGCCACCGGCGACCCAGAGCCAGCAGCAGCGTCCAGCAGCAGGTAAGCCCGGTTTAACACCCCCCCCAACCCCAGGGATCACCCTACCTCCCCACCCAGGGATCTCCTAACTTGCACTCCGGGCGGTGGCAGTTCGGCTCCGGCGGCTTCAGCGCTGGCTGTGGCTGCTGGCTTCAGCGCTACTAGGCCTTCTGGTGAAACCCGGAAGTTCACCAGAAGGCATAGTAGTGCTGAAGCCAGCAGCCACAGCCAGCACTGAAGCCACCCGAGCCGGACCGCCGGCGCCTGGAGCGCAAGGTAGGCGATCCCTGGGTGGGGAGGTAGGGTGATCCCTGGGGTGTGGGGGGTGTTAAATCACCCCCCACCTCAGGGATCACCCTAGTACCTGATGGTGCAGGCTCCGGGTTGCTGGTGGCAGCCCGGAGCCTGCACTTGGTACTTAAAGAAAAAAAAAGTTTTTTAAATCCAGGCTGGGCAGGGTGGGTAGGGGGTGCCCCCCCCTTCCACCCACGCAGCCTGGGAGCGGGAGGGGGGAGGAATTTTTTTTTTATTCCATTGATTTCAATGGGGACAGTTCCCCATTGAAATCAATGGAATAAATCCGGTACCGGTATACCGGGTGTAATCTGGGAATCTGGTTTTTTGAGAACCGGTAACCGGTAAAACTGGTAACCGGTATTCTGCCTGGTGTCCCACCCCTAGGGAGACCCTTGATAGCCTGGCACATGTTTTGGTGGGGGTGCTGCTCATGCCAGAGGCCCCCACACTACAGTACCCTCTCTCTCTGTGGCAGACCTCCGCTGCCACCCGCTGATGCCCACTGTTTGTGCCTGACTGATGCCCACCACCCACGCACCCACCCGCACACCAGTGAGCTCACTCTAATGGATAGAGCCTTTCTTGTCCTCACAGTAAAAAAAAAGTTTACAATCCTGGCAGCACCTCCTGAGCCCACCGCTTGCTCCTCAGCCGAGGAGCCGGGTACCACCACCGGACGTGTAGTAGGGGCAGCAACCTCCTCCTCCTCCTCCTCCTCCTCCTCCTCCTCCTCCTCGACCAGCAAGTTGGCCCCCAGCCGGGGAAGAAACATTGCAGCTTTCTTCATTTTTTTTTTATTTTATTTTTTATCACACACACCCAAAAACAAACACACAGTCACCCACAACACACACCAACACTCACCAACCACAACAACAACAGCACACCCAAAACAGTCAAAACACACAAACTGAACAGCCACCCAGCCAAGCACACAGTCACTTGCCACACAGCTCCGCACGCACTCGAATTTCCGGTTTCCGCCACGCTCGTGCTCTCGGGAGATTTTTTTTCCCGAATGGCCAAACCTGATCGACCAAACCAAATGGCCGAACCCGGCGAACGATCCGAACGGACGAATCGACTGCAGCCGAACCGAACGGCTGAGCTCGAACCGTGATCTGTTCGCCCATCCCTACCTATAAGGCTCTGATGGGATCACTTTCCCTAGTGGTCACACACTGTGAGCCTCCAGGCTTTGACTTTTATAGCCCTTCCTGTCTGTTGCTTACACCCAGGTTGGTTTATTAGCCAATCAGCCACCTTAAAGGGGCAACTACCCACCTGCTGTTGAAGAGGACTGTGTAGCCACAATGACCTACCCGCTACCTTTTGGTCTGATCCTGCAGGGATTTACGGCATCCCGCTGCAAGGAGGCTATTTCCAACAAATACTGTCCACAGCGCACTGTCAGGAAGCAGCACCATGGAGCTCATCTTTCCTCTACTGCTTTTCCTGCCAGTAAGTTTCACTTAAAAAACAATCACTTTTAGTTAATTGCATCTCCTTCCTCGGCTCTTCTGAGCCCTGGGCATCAGCACACATCACCCCCAGTGCTGTGTTCCAGCTTGTTTGAATTAATGAAAGCTTGTGGCAAAAGGCTTGATTCCTGGAGTCAAATAAATTAACAAAGGCCAAAGCCACAAATCTCTTGTTATGTCATATTTGTTTGCATAGGGGAATAGAAAGGAAAGGGACATCTGACAAGCTCCCAGTTCTCCTCACTCACATGCTCTCTCCAAGCTTTCCCTGCATTATTTCTCAGAGGTAAATCCAATTTCCAGGGTATTATTGTTTTGCTTCCATGTTTGTTCAGAGAGATTAAGCTCCATTAGCAGTTAGCAGATTCTTCGTATAATTGTAGTGAGACACAAAGCACCAGCTTCCTGATAATCCCAAATGGGGGAGAATTGGGTAATGCTATTAAATGCTGCTGAATTTTGAGTCATTTGTTGTAGTGTTTCAATGGGAGATAATTATTTCTGCTGAACTGGATGCTAGCAGTTTCCATAGGGTCTTGCTGTGGTCTGTAGAGCAGCCAAAGAGCTGCTAAAGAGCTGTGTTGTATTAGAATAAGACTGGTGTGGTAGGACTAAAACAGCTTTGATATCCCCTGGGAACACAAAGATGCAAGTTTGTTGGGATTTAAATTGGCATCCATTCTTTATTCAATATTTTAGCCAATAATGAAACCAGGGAGGAAATTCCCTATTGCCGTCACTTGGCACCCAGAGCTGTCAACTGGGATTTGTGCAGAATCTCCACCAACCAACCATACCCTTCAATGCCATGCCTATTGTCAGACCCCATGAAAGCCATCATAAGAACATAAGAAGTGCCATATTGGGTAAGACCAATGGTCTTGGTCTATCCAGCTCAGTTTCGTGTCTCCAATGGTGGCTGCCTTAGATTGCTTCAGAGAAGTATACAAAAGGTCACGATGGAGTAACCTGTTCCCTGGTGGTCAGTTCTAGCTGCTGACCATCAGAGGCTGGATTCCTTGACCAACTTGGATAATTGCTAGGGATGGAAATTTTGATTTCATATTTTTTTTGTTTTGGTTCTTTGTGAATTTTGGATCTCGTTTCAGTTTTGGAATTTTTGGGTTTAGATCTTTTTCTACCATTGAAGACCCCGAAACCGGTACAATGCAACCCCGCCCTGCAAAACCCCAAAACAAAATCAATGTAAATGAACCAAAATGCTAGAACCGGATAAATCCAAAATTTTGGATTAATCCAAAATGGCCATTTGGGGGCAATTTTGGTTCTATCCAAAACCAAAATTCTCATCCATATTAATAGCCATTTATTAACTCTTAAGAACTTGCTCAATCATTTTTCAAACCCAGTTATATTATTGGCCTTAAAATTAGGTGGGACTCATGTGAGATTACCCAGCCAGTGAATTTCCCCAGTAGGAACAAAACTCATTCTCTGCTCCTGGGCATCCCGTGTCAACAGGGGCTTGTCAGGATCCCAACTCTGAGGCCATAATGCCAAGGGTTAGTCCTAGGGTCCAGTTAAGACCAAATCTTGGGGAAGTCATGTGGTCAGTCCGAGGGGCAAGTTGAAAGTGAGGTCATGTCCACAGGGGTCTTTGACCAGATAATCAGTCCGGCAAGGTGATCCAGGCTATGAACAAGCTGAATCTCTACTCTGACACTCAGGACTGAAGGCTGACCTGACCCAGGAAGTATATATAAAACCTCCAGTCAAACAGGAGCAGGGTCCTTCTGGCCAACCAGGATCCTGGGCTGGGCAGCTATTGAGGTATTCAGTAGTCCCTAAGCTCCTTTAATTCAAACTGCCTGTGTAGCTCTGAGGCAATGTTTTTAGCTAGGAACCCCAAGGCTCTGGGATCTAGACCCATGGGTGCTATTGCCACCTTTTTTGTTACCTCTGTTCATAAGGCACCCCATCTTGTCCACCATGAAGTAGAGGAAGGAAGAAGGGTGTGACACTGGTTGCAAGCTTCCTAGATGTGCAAATAATACTGGTGTCCTCCCCACACAGGTGAGAGGAGGCTATCCACACTAGGTTACTCCCCTCCCCTCTGTTTTTCTTATCTCTTACAGAGAGGCTTCATTCACTACTCACATGCTCTGATGCCCTATTGTCTTACATGAAGATGCTTCAAGGGTCCCTACAATATTAAGTCACAGAAGTGACCACGCCTCTTTCTTTAGTGTAGTGAGTTAGTGACATCACAACACTTGGAAAGGATGTGTGGGTTACACCACCAGGAAAGGGCAGGAGAGCCCTTTTGCACGTACCTCTTTCTGATGTGGCCATGTCCCCATCCCAAAGGGCTAGGAGCCCATGAGGCACAACCAACCACATGTCATGCTCTACCCTAGCAGCACCCATGTTCACAGGAATCTAAACCTCTGGAATCTGTGTTAGTCTGGAAGTGACATCACAACTAGATGTCCTGCAATTCAAATCTCAGCCAGTACAAAATGTTGCAATGACAAGGTAAAATCTACCACATGCTAAGAGTGAACACTTTCTTCTTTATTTGAAGATTCCAATAGGCAATCAGGAGATGATTGATGGTTCCTCCACTAGCTCCTCTTGTAGCTCCTTCTGTTGAAATAGTGACTAAGAAGAGAGTCTTGTGGAACACTGGACTAAGGGATACTTGTATTTCTAGTTTGAATGACTTGACTCCAGGCACTCATCTACAAGCTTTTTTGGATAGCAAGCCACACAAGGCAAGACATTATTATAAGACAAATGTTGATTAATTGGAGGGTGTTCCTACTACAAGTAATACCATATTAGGGAAAAGGTGCTTTTGGCATAAACCCTGGTTTGATAGTAATTGCTGTGAAGCAAAGAAAATCTTAATCAGTGCCTTAAAGGAGCTAAAAGTCAGAAATGACTATGAAACTTTTGAATATGTTAAGATGATGAAATCTAACTTTAAAAAAAGTACTAGAGGGGAAGAAAAGAAAATATCAAATGAAATTGTGGGAGAAGCTTGTTGCTGCAGGAGAAAGAAATGATAGTAAACCTTTGTGGCAGAATGTAGCTAAAGGTACAAAAATGTTTAGTTCAATACCAGATGTTTATATCGAGTAGGGATCTGCGAACACGGTTCGGAAGTTCGGAATTCGGCCCGAACTCAACTAGTTCGGTTGACCGAACCAAACTTTAAAATCTGAACCAGTTTGGAAGTCCAAAAACAGATTAAAACACTGGTTTTGAATGCATGAACTCGATTCGGAAGTTTGGAATTTGACCGAACTCGACTAGTTCGGTCGACCGAACCGAACTTCCGAACCAAACTCAATTTTTGAACTGAACTGATATTCCAAACTCGGTTCTATTCACACATCCCTAATATCCTAGAGATACCTGGGTTTGTTTTTTCAAAACTAAATTTAATACTCTCCTTGTCGAGAAGAGTTTAGATACACTTATAGGATGCAATCCTGCAACCCTCACAAACTGCACCTACACGAGACGCAGTGAAAGACCACAGGCGCTCAGGTGTGCACCGTGGACCACCATGCAACAAGAAGCATGGGGCAATACGGTACCCCATCTGATGCGATCCCCTGAGCCCACACACCCTGCAGTCTGGGGGATGGAGCAGGAGCCGTGCCCTGGGCTGTATGCTATGGCGTTGCGTCATTGCCCTGCACTTCTTGCTGTGTGCATGGGGTGCATGCGTGCCTGAGCACCTGCTGCCGAGATCACCACTGTGCCTGCCGCTGGTGTCAGCCGGCAGCAGGATTGCACCTATAGTGTCTGAAAATTTAGTTAATAAGTTTCCAATGAATTTATCTGGTAGAGGAACTCCAGCTGAAATCTTATATAGCATCACTTCAAAATGGAAAGGCTCCTGGCCCTGACTACCTACCCCCAGAAGCTTTAAAGATATGTAGTGACTGGTGGTGGCCAATTTTGACAAAAAAATTTAATTCTGGAGGGAATTTAGTCAAAACATTGAAAAGATAACATAATAGCTCCAATTTTAAAAAGCAGGTATAAAGAAGATCCATCTGCTTTTTGCCCTATTAGTCTTCTAAGTATTCCTGCTAAATTATTTGGGAAACATTTATTATTTCATCTTCAAAAATGGCTTTATGACAATGATATTTTGGGTGAAGAACAGGCAGGCTACAGGGAAGGATATTCTTGTATGGACCACTGCTTTGTGCTTTGTGCCGTACCGGCACCAACGGCTTCGTTCCCCGCCGGGGTCACCCCGTAACGGCACAACAGACGTGCCGGGGGGATCCCGGCGGGGAAAGTGGGAGGGGCCGGGCCGCAGTCTAGAAATAAATATGGCTGAGACTAAAATTATGGTGTTCAGGAGTGGCACTTGCTTCATAAACAAACAGAAGCTGGAAATTGTTCCTACATTTAAATTTCTTGGGTTTTATTTTAGTAAATATCTGAGATGGTCCAAACATATTGAGGCAAGTTGTATCAAAGCCAGATAAGCTCTTGGTGGAGTGCTTTCCTTCTACAATAAAAAGGACGAAGAACAGTACTACTATCCCTGAAAGTCTTTATTTCAAAGATTGAGTTGGTGTTGCTATATGGGGGAGAAATTTGGGGTAATGATTCCACGGACTGTGTGTGTCTGGGGGTGTTCTGGCACGACAGGTGTAGGTGGGTGTGTGCCTGTTTACATGGACACACACCAACCTACACCTACCTAGACCCACCTCCTCCCACGGATGATCCCCCGTTCTGTTGGAGGTCTCAGTGGGTGGAGGTGGGTGGAGATGGGTGTGCGGCGGGTGTTGATGGGTGTGCAGCGGGAGCATACAGGGACAAACACCTGCCGCCCGTGGTGTTTACACGGGCACACACCTGCCGCACACCCATCCCCCCACTCACCGGCGGCTGTATACATGGACGGCCCCCCCACCGCACACCTGCCCCAACACCAAGTGGCGGCAGCAGGAATGGGGGGGGGGGGACATCCATGTAAAAACAGCCTATGACTTATTCCAAAATAGAGCAAGTTTCCTATTCTTGTCTACAAATGTTATTGTCTTTACCAAATTCTACAGCAGGGGGAGTTTTACGTGCAGAAACAGGTCAGTTCAATGTCTCCACACAAGCTCAGCTAAGAGCAATAACTATTGGGTGAAAATAAAAGCTTTCCCACCAAATAGATACCCTAAGATGTGTCTCATAGAAGCAGCTAGTCATCAGGCTGTATTTTCATTTACGTGTTTGTGTAATCTAGCTCATTCTTTCCAGGTAAATGGACTAGGGAACTTATAGTCCTTATAGTTTTTTCCTGCAGGGGAATAAAAACAACTGCTAAGATAAAAGATGTCAGCATGCAAATAGATATGAGGGTAGTGACAGCTTCTCGAATTTCTCCTTTCTTGAAATTGAAATCTTCTCTTTTCGTTCAGAAACTTATTTGTTCGTATGCAAAATCATAAACCAAGGGAGGCAATGGCAAGATTACGCATGAATGTAATGAATTCTGAAGTTGTTAAAGGTAGATGGCAGCAAATTTCATATGCGGACAGAAAATGTTCCTGTAGGGAAAATGAGATTGATGACATAAACCATCATTTTTGGTTTTTTATTTTTTTCCCAAACATATAAGAGGAAAGTGGATCTCCCCTCTGCTCGAAAACTTTAAATATTGGTCCAATACAGAAACAAAACAGTCTGACTACTGTCAAACAAATTGCCTGCTGTCCTTTATGCTCTGGGGGTCTTTGCACTGTTGGCAAAAAGAATAAGGGACAAAAGTTAATAGAATACTGTGGTTTTATTGTTTTTGTACTATGTTTTAGATTATTTATCTGATTTTTATATATTTTATTTGTATATCTTACTGATATATTTTATGGTACTATTATAGTTTTTTCTGTAACAAATATTTGGTGAAAACCTTAAATAAATACCTGCCTACCTACAAGGTAAAATCCATCTGCAAATATTTGCCAGTGCATGTCTTTATTGTTGCTGACTAGGATGAGAAAAATAATGTGATAATTACCTCTCTGACTCATGAAATCAACAAGCGCTTATTGTCCCAACATTTTCAAATTCCCAGAGTTCTTGTTTGCTATCATCCCAGTCATGCCCAGACGCCTGGCATTTTTAAAGTGAGGGATTGACATCTGTTCTAACCTGAAAAGAAGGAAATCAGAATTGCTTTTCCGGATTGGCACCAGGGGAGATAAAAATGGAACTTGGCTCCTTGCATACAGTATGTGAGAAGGTCACTGGGTGTGTAGCTTCGGAAATAAAATTTGCAGCCTCATTACATAACCGGTATTGCTGGAATTAAAGCTTAATCACAAACTGTAACTCAGAGCACAAATCATGACTTCCTCGTGTTAACAATAACACAAATCACTTGTTATTTAGTAGGGCATAGCATAACCCAACTGGGATCTGGTTCTATTTAATCTGGGCTGCTGTGTAAAGGTATTCAGGCTGCCAGCACTGCTCTGCTTTTTAAAGTTTCTGACAGAGCTTTTCGCATTTCCCCCCTGTGACACCATTTTGAGACTTAACTATAATCCCATGACTCCAAATAGCAACAAAGTAATAAAAACTATAGGTGTTTTCAGATGTTACGGGGCCACTTGGCCCCGTACCGAAAACAACGAATCCATCCCCCATCGGGATGACCCCATCATGCCATATCAGACGTGCCGGGGGATCCCGGCGGGGAATCTGGGAGGGGGCGGGGCAGCACGGCGCAACGTGCGGCTGCATGGCCCCACCCCCTTCACGCTCCCCACCGCGCACCCTCTGGAGAGACGGGCGGACGGCGGGGCCAATGCGGCCACAGCGTCTGGCCGAATTCACCACGGCCCAGGATCCCGCCTATGATCCCAGGCCGTGGCGCCTGACCAGACATTATTTTTTTTTGGTTCCCACTGGGGATCTCTTTCACCACGCTTCCCGGGACATTCCCCCGGCTAGCCCGGGAAGCGTGGTTAAAAATGACCCCATGCGGGTATTGACCGTGGCGAACATCTGGCGGCCACCAAACAGACGTTCGAGACACAGTGACCACAGGTGGGTATTCACCGTGGTTCACTGTGATCTCGTAACGTCTGAAATCACCCTATATTACATATCGATCAGGATCATGACCTCACCTGTAGATGGCATGACCTTCCTTGAGGTTCCAATGCACAATTTGGGAATGTTTTATTTAAAATATAAAGATTGTGTGGCTTCCACTGCAAAGTATGTATGCATGCGTGTTTCTACACGTGTGTGCATACACACACACACAGCAATACATTAAAATGTAAATACTAAATATTAAATTGGGATGCCTTCAAATGAAGGTTGCCAAACAAACAGTCTTTGTAACTGACAAGTCCCGGCCTGGGTGCGCTGAGGACCAGTTCTTGTCAGTTACAAAACCTTTTCAAGAAGTCATTGAGGCCACTTTTACACGAGGCACTTAGAAGCACCTCTGGAGCCCTGTATTCAAGAGGAAAGCCACACGGGGAGTGTTTACATGCTCCTCACACTACTGGAAGTGATGTGCCACCCATTCTCTTCAACAGCGGTGGCTGCAGACGCGGGGTTTTCAAGAGGCATATTCTGTAGACCTCAATTTTCAGGTCTACAGGATGCGCCTCTTGAAAGCCCTGTGTCTGCAGTCGCCGCCACTGAAGAGAATGGGCGGCAAGTTACTTCCGGTAG
The DNA here is from genome assembly GCA_003113815.1 of Sphenodon punctatus. NCBI lineage: Eukaryota > Metazoa > Chordata > Lepidosauria > Sphenodontia > Sphenodontidae > Sphenodon > Sphenodon punctatus. The sequence goes on from QEPC01010657.1 coordinate 7,712,233, forward strand.
CATGGAGAGCGTGAAAACATTCCCTGCGCGGCTTTCCTCTTGAATACGGGACTCCAGAGGTGCTTCTAAGTGCCTCGTGTAAAAGTAGCCTGAGAATCTGTCATTTCTCATTGGCTCATTCTCATTTCCCAGAACAAGCAAGAAATGTTTTTCTCACCCAGAAACTCAAAAACACTGATATTGAGTTTCAGTCCTATCCATTACAGAGGTGGCTGGTGGGCATAGATACTGTCAGTGCCTGGAAGCCAGTCCAGCTGGAGTTAGAGGGCAGTCATAGTGGACAAAAAATTGGTGGATAACACAGTGATGCCTATCTGCCTCACCTCTGGAGAGGTAAAGTTTATATTTGAAAGGATGGGAGAGTAAGAAAGAAACCCCTGTCTGGTCCAGGGTGCCAAGGGCACCTCTCTCTTTCCGGCAGACAGAATCAGCATGTTGGCACAGAGAAAGACTTCCATGGAGCAGGCAGGCACAAGACGGAGCAGAAACTAGCAGGCAGTGGGTTCCAGGCACGTATGGAAGCAGCACATACTGAGCATAGGAGACTTGCTGTTGCCCCAAATATGACAGGGCTTCAACTTGGTGAGAGTGCCCTGGGGGGGAGAATATGAGAGAGAGAGAAACAGACTAGCAGCAAGCAGGTGGAGACAAAAGCAGCAGGCACTGGGCATAGGAGGAGACTTGCTGTTGCCTAAGGCAGGGCTTCAACTTTCACAGTTCCCTCCCTCCAGTGTCCCCAATTGGGTACTGCTAATTTGTGGCACCATCGAACTACGCCCTATTGCAAGGGTTTTCTGTCTGCATCAAGTGCTCCATGATGTCTTTGTGATGCCCATTGAGGGATGTCAGTCATGACTCCAGTCTCCTTCTCTCCTCTCTAGCTTTTTGCAAAATTATTTTCCTTTCAGGCACACGTCAGCCAGTCCGAGAGGCAAAACGAAAATGAAATTAGCAGACAATTTCTGTTTGCACTACATTTAATTTCTGTTTCCCTAATAACTAAAAGGGAAATAGAGATGAAATGCACACACCTAGACTTTAATTGGATGAGGGGTGGATTCTGAATAGCAGTTAAATATTTATTTCTGCTCAGGCATTACCACAAGAGCTACACTCTCGCTCCAAATTACCTGCAGAGTTGTTGTTCGCATGTGTTTGTGAGGTGCACATTCCACCCATTTTCCTTAATGTAAGTCATATCCCATGATGCCCCACTTTCAGAGTTGTACAGTCCGTATCACCATAAGGAAAAGGAATGACCACATGTATGAACTCTATTAATAATTGTGCTCCGTTACCACATAAATTAACTACCTTGCAAAAACATAAAATGTGTCTAAGCAGCCACAGTCTCTCTCTGCCCCACTTTCCCAGCTATCAAATGGAAGAATAGTAGTTTTCTAATTCAGAGGATTGATTGTTAGAATCCATTGGACAGTGTGAAGTTCTCATAAGTTGCAGTAATGGGGCCACATACAAGAAAAAGAAAAATGGCACTCAGAAAAGGTGGGGAATCTTTTCCCTCCCAGGAAGCCCTATAAAAGTTAGTAAAAGCTATAGGGGCCACATAGACGTTGGGGCAGGGGTGCTAAAGGGATGAGCTCAGGAAAAGAACAGCGACCGAACTGGAGAGGGGATGGGGAGACACATGGATGTGCGTCCTCACAGCCTCACCCCCACACTGTGAGCAGCAGCCCACACCCAGCTGATGAGAAGCCATGGTGGCCAATGGCAGCTACTACGGCATCCGGCACTGGAGGGAACTCCAACCCGGTTGAATAAAGTGACAATTCATCCGTAACGGCACACTTTACACCCAGTCAGGCAGACGTTCCCCAGGTGGTGTTGGCACTTAGCCCGGACTGTGACTTGGGGATGTTCCTGAGTCACAGCCCAGGCTAAGTGCCAACACCACCTGGGGAATATCCCAGGCTAATATCTGAACCAGGGCTTCAGCTTGGAGAGAGTGCCCTGGGGGAGGGGGGCAGATTAGGAGAGAGAGACAGACTAGCAGCAGGCAGGCAGGCAGGCACAGGAGCAGGCAGCAGTGGCCATAGGAGGAGACTTCTTGTTGTCCCAAGCTTACTTGCCCTGTCTTAACAGAGTTTCAACCTTCAATTTCACATTCAAGCATAAGAGTAGCCCACAATCCATGTGGGTCAAAGCATGGAGATGCAAGCTATCATCTTGCGTCTGAAAACACCCTCTGTCTTTCACTGCTTGGGAGTTTGAACTGGATCTAGGGACCAGAGCCAGGAATTGGCCAAATAAAAGCTAGCCAAGGGCCACATTTGGCCCCACCCCTCAGGTTCCCCACCTGTGGTTAGGGCTGATGTGGAAGCAGCTGTTACCACGCCGCGATTCCATTCCGCCATTTCAGAATTGCCTGCGCCACACGGCGGCTTTTCTACTGACATTCCGCTAATTCTGCCGGCATTCTGCAGATTCGGAAACTATCGAAAAAATTGCAGAATTGTCGGAAACTGTCGGAAAACCGCTGTTCTGCTATTTTGTGCCGTTGGCGGAATGGCGGAAGTAGCAGAAATGTCATGTTTCCGCTATTTTGCGAAGCCTGTGGAAGTAGTGGAATGAAATTAGCGGAACTGTGGAAGTAGCGGAATGAAACTAGTGGAATGAAAGCCTCTGCCATGCCATACCACTAATTGCAGAAACGCTGTTTCCGGCGGAAATAGCTACCGCTGCAACATTCCGCTACAGCCCTACCTGTGGTGTACATCATTGGGAGGAAATTAAATACTTTAACTGTAAAAGTCCATTCCTGTCACCTACCCATTCTGGAGTTTTCCCTGGTATAAACCCCAAATAGCCCATTTTTTATTTCACCCAATCACCATTGATTATATTTTGATTTGAAATTAAGCATGCTCTTTGAATATTAAACTTATATGACTATTGCTTTTCTTTAACAAATACATTCATTCAGATTTATGTCCTTCAAAAATTCAAGTGTGGTTTAAGTTCAGCTTCAGCTTGGCGTTTGTCTAATTTGGGTTTGTTTAGTTCAATGACTTTCCTATGCATTATTTGAATTCCCTATTGCAAAATGCAGTGAATTTGAAGATCCATGCCAACTGGGTTATTTTTCCTTCTCTGCTCTTCCGAACTCCCACCTTTCCATGGCATGTGAATCCTTTAACAATACACTAGTCTCAGAAATGGAAGATGGAGAATGAACTTTGAGCTCAGCACCAGAGATGAGTGAAAGAACGAAGAAGAGGATAATGATCTCCCATCATCAATGCTTTGCCCATTGCTATAAATAACCCAGTGAAAGGGGAAAATATGGATTGGCACAAAAACATTAGCTGGCAGGTTGTGTGGCATATAGCGGCCTGTGTGTATCAGGTGTATCTATTTATTACCGTTGATGCCATCTGCTGTGTGTTTGTACCAAAAAGTTGTCTGAAATGTTCACATCTTGAATTTCAAATGTATTCCAAATCAGGCTTGTTTGGCCTATCTTCACAGAGCAGCAATGTTGGGGACTGCTGACCTCAAAATTTCTGAAATCATGTTTCAGCACCCTCACTCCAAAATGCAGAGATCAACTTAAAAACCATGAATTCCTTTTTAAAAAATGCTACGGATTTAATAATTTCTATCTACCACTCATTTTCCTCTAAAAAAATGTGGAATGTGTCAAGTGATGTGACTCATCGTTCGTGTGGCTGTTCATAAAAAAGGCATAGGATGTTACAGCTGGTCCATGATGGGGGCTGATGCATCCCATGCAGGAGTAGCACGCACCCCCTGTTTTGGGGGATATTGTGCTGTGGGAGTTCTGTGTGCGGAGCATGTGGAGGGGGATATGGGATTGCAGGCATTATCTCTAGCCTACTGTACAATATGAAATGCTAAGATATATCCAAGTCATGCTAGCAGTTCATTGGCAAAAAAAGAATTAAAACCCAGCTGCACTAAGGCTCCAAATTCTGTAAATTCTTAACTTGAAACAAGGATTTCCATTTAATCTCTCACATGCTTCCAAATTAAGCATTTCCAAAAGTGTTTTCAGAATTAATGTATAAAAACAGGGTTCTGTAAGAGAACACCTGTGGATTGCAAGCTCACTTCAGAAACAATTTCCAATACTGTTTCTTTTGAAATAAAGAAGAGGAGGGTTCTTTTTTCCCCATTGATTTAGCTTCCACTGCTCAAGGCAATATTGAAAATGATTTACCAGCTGCCCAGTAAATGTTTTTTTTTGGTACAACCAGGTTAATTGTTCTGTGCAAAGGGCCTTTGTCCCAGACCCCAAAGAAAGACACTGACACAAATTAGTTGGGTTTAAAATAGGCCGCACCAATTTATTAAACTTATTCTGTTAAGGAGGGGGCTATGCCCCTTCTAGTCCTGCTAACCTTAACTATTAACTCAGTTAATACTACTACTAAACATAAACTTGAGCGGTCTGAAGTTCCTCAGTACCACCATAACGCTAACTATAGCTGCTGCAAATGTCACCCCTGTCCGGCCGCCCCTAGCCGGATCAGGAGGCCCTTGCCAATTGTGACCCTAAGAAGGAATCGAGGAGATGCTTCCCCGTGCCTTGGACCGCCTCTGTCCTAAGGCCCCGGGGTTGTCCCCCTCTTCCTCGCTCTGAAGTGATGCTGGCCGGCCGGCTCTAGCTATCACTCAGAGCCCACCTCTTAAGGAGATGACTTGGCAGCAGACTATCCCTATTTCTAAACTAACTACCTCGCAGGACCCCTGCCACTAAAGACTGCCAGCTTCTGCTTGGCTAGTCTTGCCCCCTCCCTCATTTCTGAAGTAGCCTTTCCAGTTGTTCCTGTACGGCCTTAAGATAAATTTCGAGACCCTCATCTGATAGGTGTACACCGTCTATCCTGTATAACTCAGGCTTGCTAAATTTGATTCCCGGATGCCGAATTACTTGGCCCCCCATTTCGATTACTAATTTCCCCACTTCCTTGTTGACCTTCCGTCTAGCCCTGTCCACCTTACTTGGGCGCACGGCGTTCCTCCAGTTTATGCGTTCGAGCATCTCAGACCATACGAACACAGTTTTCGGTAAGATCCGTCTTGCGACTTGCAAGTCCGCCTTGATACTGGTGACCAGGTGGAGACCTGTGTCAACCAGGAGGTTGTTCTCCCCCAAGTGTATAACAAGTACGTCTGGATGCTGTTGCGATGCCAAGGAGTGGATCAAGGGCAGAAACTGGGCCCACTTCATCCCGCTCCGGCCCCTCCACGACACATTAGCCAGGTGGCCCAAACCGAGCTGGGTACCCCAATAGGTACATCCCGCTCGCCTGCCAGCCCAGTAAACAATACTGTGGCCGGCTATGACGACTCGCTGCTGCCGTCCTGGCAGCTCGCTCCCAACGAAAAACACAGAGATTGTAAAACCAATTGTTTCCTGTGTTCACTTACCTTATCCCTAAGCTAGGGCCCTTGTTATAACTGAACTTTCCTAACGTATGATTTGTACGCTTCCGATTTCCATCTACCTATCCCCTTTATTTGCTGCTCGGATAGTCCCGCAGCCACTGCACAACTCGCTGCTCCAATCCGAAAGGAGTGTGAGCCAAATTCTCGAGATGAAAAACCCAGTCCCTTCAACGCTCTGCCCATTATTGCAGAGAATTGATATCTCGTGAGATATGAGCCGTTCTCGTGAATAAAAAATTGACCCTCTCTACTTGGGCGCTTACCCATATAGTCAGTTAATGCTTTAACTGGGCAAATGTCCTCTTCATTTATCCTAGCCAGTTTTACCAATTGACCCCTCCTACGCTGATCCGTCTTAGACCCTCGCAACACTATTTCCACTCCTTCTGACCTCATTTGAACATCCTCTATGGATAAAACGGGACCCGTTACTCTTGTTGCCGATGCAGTTGCAAGTTCGCCTATGTGAAATGCACCGAAAAAGGCCACCTTAAACACTGTTTGAAATAACTGATTTTCAAAATCAGAAAAACAGAGCCTCTGTAGTTGCTGGCACATGCCTCTTAAGATTGTTGGCGTGATGGGTTTCCTGGCATCACCGTTTCTTGGAGACTCTCTCTCCCACCCCTCTAGCATCTTTCGCATAAAGAACCCCCCATTAGGAGATTGATAGCTGGCCAGTTTATTATAAAAGGATAACACAGCCAGTTTCCCCCCAATAGTTCCTGGGGCCAGCCCTCTCTCTTTCAGACTCACTGCAAACTGCAGTGTCTGGGCCTCTGCAATTGGGAACTGTGTCCCCCACCCCTCCTTGATCCTAAACTCCTGGAATTCGACCAACGCCTGACTGTAAGCTGCTCTTGTG
>QEPC01010657.1:7722320-7735837 GCA_003113815.1 Sphenodon punctatus
ACTGGCAGCAAGCGAAATGCGGATTTAATATCGCATTTTGCAAGGAGGGCCCCCTTTCCGCACTCCCTTGCCATATCTATCGCAGTATCAAATGATGCATAACGAACCGAACACAGCTCGGGAGGTATGGCATCATTCACAGACTGCCCTTTGGGGTATGAGAGTTGGTGTATAAGGCGGAACTCTCCTTCCTGCTTTTTGGGCACAATGCCAAGGGGAGACACATGCAAATCGGGAAAAGGTAAGGTCGTGAAGGGGCCCGCAATACGGCCCTCTTTGAGTTCCCTCCTAAGCTTGGTGGCCACCAAGTTCTCCCTTCCTTTAACTGATTTCAGGTTCCTTACCCAACTTCTTGTTACCTCAAATCTTGCCGGGATGATAAAACCATCCCGGAAGCCCGACACAACATATTCCACCTCGTCGACCAATGGGCAGCCCGAGAGGGCTTTCTGTAAAGCCTTATACCTGACCGGCGTTGGGGCCCTTTCCTCCCCCATGGGGCTGGTTGTTCCCGGAACCCTGTTTCCCTTGCTGCTTACCCCGTGCGTTCCCCTGCGATCTGCTACAGTTAACTTCTGGGTGTCCTCCCCCACAGAGGGTGCAAGCATGCCTAAAGTAGCACACGGAGCTGGCGCAACCCCCCGACCCATTAAAATCCCAACAGGTCATTCCCCTCTGACTCCTGCGGCGCCCACCCTCCCGAAAGGGATCATTCATAGGGGCCACCCCTCCTCTGGCTAGTGTGTGTCCACTGTCGGTTCTGTGTGTCCCGACCACATTGGACATGGACTCGAGCCATAAATCCGTAGCATAAACGTCCCATCTGATCCCTGGTGTAATCGCCGCCCGTTTTCTAAAACCCTCATCGTAGCATAACCAGGCCCCCGGGCTCCCGGAATCGTACGCCCTGCGTACAATATCGAGGTACTTAATCAATTCAGTTGCCCGTTCAGGGGCAGCCTGAATCATTACTCCTATCAGCACTGACACGGCGGCTGACCAGTTTTTCCAATTCCTCTCAACCTTGGGGTGCTTAAATCTTTCCTTGTCTTTTTCCTTCTCGCTCGAGTTGGGGTCTGGCACCGGCTCAGTGTATAGAAGTGAGAATACGTCCACGTATTCTCCTTTCCAAATTTTTTTCCTGGTATGGTGGGCCAAGTGGGCCCCCACGGGGGCCCCCACTGCCACCCAGGTACCAGGCTCCCGCTGATTTGAAGAGGTCGCTTCAACCTTCCCCCTACACATACTACAGGACCCTTGTTGCTGGGTTGCAGGCGAGACACCTCTTTCTCCCTGTGTACTTGTACCTGCCTGGCTCTGACTAGTTTCAGGCATCCCTGCTGTGTCCTGGTCGGGCCATGGTACCCATGACCCAACCCACCCCATCCTTACATCCCTTTGGGGTACCGCCTGCTCGGTTTGTTCCCTGTTCCCCATGTTCTCCTCCCTTCCACACTGGCACTGCTGGCAATGTGTGCACTTACCCGTCATCTCATGGCTAGGGCCTGCGCCCTCGTTCTCCCTTGGGTCATCGTGCGTCCGCGTGCGGTGTTCCCGTCCCATCCCCACCTCCTCGGGAAGTGCCGAAGGGCGTGTTGTCATCTCCTGATGCCACGTGGACTGCGCCACCGGTTGTTGTCGCGCTCCTGCTAGCCCATCAACTTTTTTCTCGAGTGCCTCGAAATGACCCATGAATGTGTTGAGGGTCTCCAGAACCGCTGCCAGCTGTTTGCCTCATGCCCGATGGGCCGGAGGCTCCTCTCCATTGTCCCTGTGTGGAGACAATTGCCGCCTTCCCCCTCGCCTGGGCGGAGGGGGAGGCCCAGCCGGGCGCCCGGCTTCATCTGTTGGGGCCAGGTGCCCTGATTCCCTGCATTCTTGTGCACTTTCAGGGGCTAAACCCCCTGGTGCTGCTTCATTTGGGCCCATCTCTACCCTGTACCAAGCCGGGGGCTGCACTGTTCGCGTGCTAGCCCTTGTTCCCCTGTTCAGTCCTTCTCCTTCCGCCCCCAAGGTTGTAACGCCCTCGCTTTCTCCCTCTATCTCTGCATACCTCTGCCCGCCTGTGGCAACACCCCCCCCCGCCAGCTCGGGGGCCAATCCGTCCTGCCCAGTGATCCCCGGGCCCTCCTGCCGGTCACTGGGAGGCTGTTCCTGGCTCGCCAGGCTAGTTAGGGTGGATTCGCATCCACTCATTCGGGCCTGGAGGGCCTCGAGGACCTCCTCGACCCTTTTAGACAGGGTCTTTCTGGCCGGGCCTTTGCCCTTCTTGCCACCATTACCTTTTGCCATGATTACTCCCCTCACAGCCTTTTTGTCCCCCCCGAGTGTGTCTTCGCGGGGTGGTGGCTCCTTAGCTGGCTGTGGCTCCCTTATCTTTGTCTCCCTTAGCCAAGGTAATGGCCCTTCTGTGCTCCCCCAGAGATTCCCTCAGCTTGGCCTCCCCTTCGACTTACCTGCAACTCGATGCCATCTGCTGCTGCTCCGCCCAGTTTATTTTTTGTGCCACAGCACCTTTGACCGTTGGCCCCTATGGGGGCTCCACGTGAGCCCTGGCTCCCTACCTACGCCACCACTGGGCGCCCTGTGGACCGGCCCCCCCTTGACCCTTTCCTCCGTCAGGGCCTTTACAACTAAGGCTTGATGAGCCTTTATTCACAGCTCCTCGCTGTCTCAAAAAAACCCCGCTCCTCGAATCTATAGTGGAGATGATCTCCACGCTGCTTCCACGTTGCGTTGCAGGCGCGGAATGGCCGCTTCGCGCCTGGATCCAAGATGGTGGCCGCGAAGTCTCACCTCGCGAGACTTCACCCAGGCCGCTTCCTCCAGCCGTGCGCCCAGCCATGCGCCCTGCCCACAGCTTTCTTCGCTCCAAGCTAGTGGGGGGAGGGACAAAAACCACCACCCTGCGAGCCGCTACCCGTGCCGGGCAGGGCCGCGTGGCGATGGGACTTATTTCTAAGGCCCTTTTCAAACAGACGCGGTGAGCAGGGGGGGATGGGTGTGCACCCATGGTGGGTGGAGGTGGGTGTGTGTCCATTCCCATGGGTGCATACCCATTTCCATCCACCTCCACCCATCTCCATGCACAGAGCAACCAGCATTGGAGCCTGTTGTTTGCTCCATGTGTGGGTGATGGGCAGAGGTGGATGGAGTGTGGGAGTACACATGCACCCCCACCCACCACGGGCACCATTCATATGGATGCCCACCCATCCCCCCTGCACCGCGGGCGGTGTATGCACGGGAGCCCCCCATCCACTGCACATGTGTGGGGGGGGGCACCCATGTGAAAAGGCCCTTAATTTGATTATTTTTTTTAGAATCAGAGTGCATAGTGACATAGCCAATGGTCATACAGGTGGAATGAACTGGTCAAGAGAATTCAGACAAAAGTATTGGTCCTAAATGATTTGAATCAATTGAGGTTTCTACAGAGTAATAATCATTATAAGATCATCAGATGTGTAAGGGTTTTAATTGGAATTAATTATCAGATCAAAAAGGAGTTAGTGTGTTCCAGTCAGCTGCATGTTTGATTTGAAAGGACTCCTCAGCTTGAATTCTGGTCTCACATGAAATGTTGTTAAGATCAATGTTATAAACGGGTTCAAAAGAAAGATTATTATTATTATTATTATTATTAACAAACATTTATATAGCGCAAGCAGTGTACCTGGCACTTTACAAAGTAATAAAATAGACACGGTCCCTGCCCCTAGGGCTTACAATCTGAGAGACAGGAGCTGGGGGAGAGACTTAGGAAGGGGAACAGAGGGAGAGACAAGGGGTCTAACATTAGATATGTTAATGGTGGCTAAGGCCATCAGTGCCAAGGTAGTTAGGGTGGGGTGTGCCACCTTGGACTGCTAAAATGACAGAGAACAAATCATCCCATTCATGCTTTTTTAAAAAAAAATAAAAATTAATCTCAAAGATCTGATGCTGGCCAGTGTCAGAGACAGGATACAGGACTAGATGGACCATGGGTCAGACCCCATAAGGCAGTTTTTATATTGTCAGCAGACCAGCTTCATTCCTCTCCTTCAGAAAGATCCTTTTTTGGAAGAGAGGTCTGCAGCTGAGCTGAAACAAGGATGCAAGACAAATAGTGTATAAATCAAACTTTCCCACTTTAAATCGGGTCCTATGAAATTAATGTGAAACTCTACTAGTGCCTGCATTATTCAGGTATTTGTTTCATAAGTGTATTATTATTATTATTATTATTATTATTATTATTATTATTATTATTATTTTCTTTCATTTCATTTTGGATATTTGACTTAATATTCAAACAAAAATGACCAGAAAAAGGGAGGTTTTAATGAATATGAGAATATTCGTTTCAGTGCAAATATTCACTCAGATGTTCACAGTGTCATCTGAAAAATGCAAATAGCATTGGTGTTACTTGGTGGGGCGGGGGATTGAGGGGATGGGATGCTGGATCCATCTGAAACCCAGAAAATCTATGCCCCAATTAACAGATATTCCATCCCTTAATCTAGCGCCCCGTCCCTGTCCCAAAACATTCAAATTATCTTAAAAATAAAATTAAATGGTAAGACGTTTGAAACTGAGACTGTCAAGTCTCCACCACAGGTATATCTTGCCCTCTTTCCCATCCCAGTAAAACAGCCTCCAAAACTGAGTCCTTTTAGGTTCTGAAAATTAAATCAATCGATTAGCCCATTAACTCCTTTCCCTCACTTCCTTTTTAAACTCTCCCCAAGCAGACAACTTCTAAAATCTCTTTGAATGACAAAAATTTAGGGGGATACTGACATTCATATCCCCGCTCTAATATTATGATGGGATGCATCCCTTCTGTCCGCTTCACCTAGGAATGTACAAACGCGATTCGGAAGTTCGGAGTTTGGACCGAACTCAACTAGTTCGGTTGACTGAACCAAACTTCCGAACCGAACTTGAATTCGACTGAACTGTTTGGTCAACTCTGAACCAGTTCGGAAGGCCAAAAACAGCTTAAAACACTGGTTTGGGATGTACGAACTCGGTTCGGAAGTTTGGAATTTAACCAAACTTGACTAGTTCGGTCGACCAAACTGAACTTCCGAACTGAACTCGATTTGTGAAGCAAACCAAACCAAATTTCAGAACTCGGTTCTGTTCTCACATCCCTACCTTCACCTCCCCTAATAATTACCTTCCTGGTGAATAATAATAGAGAGAATACAGAAGCTTCTATTCATTTCAGCACAATTCAGCAGTTTGAAGTAAGAAAGATAGGGCTGTTTACCAGCTGTTTCTAAAAAAATGCTGTGACCAACAAACTAGAAGTGTGGAGATTGGAATTCAGTGAATGTCCTTGTGTGTTTCCATTCATCCCTGCTGGCCAATAGGCCAGCCTTTGAGTTTGGAGTGGGGCCAGAATGGAACACGTTTAGAACATATTTTCAATGTTTCTGAGAAACAGGTGCGAAGGAATCAGAAGTGGCAGAAAAAGGAAATGCACTCTCCCTCAAAATGTCCTTCAAACTGTGTGACAAATTGGCACATATTCCAACACCATCCAGAGAGTATGTAGATAATATGAATTGCCAATATGCCAATATGCATACAACATGAGTCAGTGTAATAGAGAATTAGACATTGCAGAGAGGCCATGACTCAATATTTTAGATAGTAATACATTACAGATTGGCATTGACCAGATTAAGTAACTCTAATGGATTTGAGATTACAGAAGCTGCAGAACCAGCTGGCCAAACCAAGGGAAATAATTAGTGTAGAATGATAGAATGTCCAGCTGCCCAGCCATTGGAATGAACAGAAGTGCAGAGAAGTGATTTAAATACAGATAAAATAATTTCAAGTTCCAATCCAAGCTCTGACACTGACTACTTTTGTAGAGATAGCAAATTAATTTCCTTTTCACAGCCTTACTACTAGGGTTGAAGCGAGAGCAGGGAAATACCAACCTTTCAGGAGTGCTTTCGGTCATTCATTGGTATTTTTAACTTTCACTCCACCAGTCCCATCTGTATCAGCACCTGCAATTTCCCATCATTTTTTGTCATTTTTTGTAATTTCCAGTATTACCGATAATACCAGAAATTACCAAAAATTAATGGGAATTACTGAAATTACGGAACTGGCAAAAAATAGTGGAAAATCATGGAAAAACTCAAAAATGCTGATAGATTTCCTGCTCGCACAAATGAAGGTGAAAGAGCTGTTTCCTTTGGAAACATGTCATGCTTCAGCTCTATCTAACCAGCTATGGTACTAATGTAGACCCTGTTGCCAGTCTTTTAACTGAGCTGAAACAAGTACGTCAAAAAATGGGGTAACCCGTTGACTATATCTTCCCCAAACCAAAAATGGTGGTTCACCATTTATGCTCTGCAGGGTTAAACAGTTTCACTTTTCCCATTTTGGTTATTTCAGGTGTTTTGCACATTTTGGTTGTGGATCCCACTTGGAGGATCCCACTTGGAGGATAATTGGAGGGTATCCTAAAACATGAGTAATACCTGTGAATACAAAAACTACTATTCTTTTCAGCTCTAATGCAATCCCAAATGTTACAGTGAAAACATTAGTACCGGGAAAGAGGCCAAAGGTAAATGCTAATGTGATTGCAGCTAAGAAACAGATGTGAGAGATTGAGCAATCTCACCAAGTGAGTAATGGGACAGCTTTCCTTTTTAATTGGTCTAGTGAAACTCACGAGAAGCTCATTTGAGTTCAAGGTGTCAGTGCTCAGTCACTAGAACAGCAGTGGAGTCATAACAACAGTCCTTGGCAGGTCAGAAGTATTGCAATAATGGTATTGCAAGTATTGCAATAATGATAATGACATTGACAAATAATAATTTCAAAAATAGAAACAAAAATGACATTTTGTTTTCGAAATAAAGGGAAAAAACTGAAAAATGTATTTCTGGCTATAACCTTTTTGTTTCTTAGTCAATTGTGATATCATTTGGGCTGCATGTATCCCCAATGGAGGTCATTATGTGTACCGATTTCTGAAACGATTCTATAAAGGGAACAGATTTTAGAAGCAATTGCATGTTGTGATTTTAAGAAAAGCTTCATACACATTCATGGCTACAACTTCTTTGTCTTCCATTCAATTTGCATGAAACCTATGAATATCATGTCCCTCCACAAGCTTAACAAATCTTCAGAAAGATTGGATGAAAGGTGAGGATCCTGATGGTATGACATTAACTTGAAAATACATTTTCAGCTGTAACATGTTTATATTCCATCTTGTTTACAAGATATTTGGCAGGAATGTATCACATACCTTCTCTGTCATCTCTGCCAAACTACAGGGCAATTTGATAAAGGGACCCAGTTTTATAAGCAATTGACATTGTCCCCTTGAAGACCATTATTCAGATAAATAAGAGCACATGCAGTGCCAGTTAGAGGCAGGCACCTGGCATGGCAGGGGGAGGGAGGCTGTAGGAGGGAGAATGGGGAGCAACCCAACAGACTGAAAGACACATTCACTGGCCAATTACTGCATGCTTCTAGCTTTACAGGTCCAATCAGTAGTGACTTCAAAGCAGGCATAGGGGGTGGCCCTCAGGCGGGCATAGAAGGGACATAATTGGGACTTTGGGGATAGCATCCCAGCAATCAGGAGACATAGTTTACACATCCAGGCTGGCAAATTATCATCACAATTGCATCCTGCAACAATGGAAAACCAATGGAAAACAAAAATGAAAGCAAAAATGAGAATTTGATATTTATGAAAACAAAAACAACATATTTAAATAATGAAAATGAAAAAACAAAAATGACATGGGCACCTGGTGCACACCCCTACCCAAAACCAGTTATGCTTTTTCATTGTTGTTATCTGCATGTTGCAAATAAGGAAACTGAAGTGCAGCGAGGTTAAGTGATTTACCAAATGTCACAAGCTGGTGGGTAATTGTGGACTTCAACTCCCACTCCAGGAACTACATCTCCCCTCTCCTCTGTTCCTGCATAATCCAACCATGGGGGTAATTATAGCAGGGGATTTAGTGTACACATCCCCCCTGCAATTCCAGGGATATGGAGCAGGGCTTATGTGAGTCACCATCCCTCCAGATATTTTAGCCTCAAGTTACATCCATAATCCAAACAAATGGAACAAGTGGTTGGAAGATCAGTCCTGTATCCCACAAATGCAGACTGTGTGACCATACAGGACCCCATGTATGGGGTGACCCTAAAACATAGGAGTTCAAGAATAAATTTGAAATTAAAACCTGAGTGTGAAAATCAATGGCATACAATATGAGCCCAAAGATCCCCAAACATGGGAGTGCTGGCCTATAGAGGGTCCACAGCAATTCAGGATAGGACCTCCAATGCAGAGAGGCCATGAGTAACCTGGAAATAACAACATAGGCATAACATAGACCTGTCTCTAATCTTCCCTTTTTAGATGAGTGGGTGGTGGCTCATCAGCTACAGGAACATCTGGACTGTCAGTTTTCTAGATCCTTCGCAGTCAAGATTGGGTCCGGGTTATGGCCCAGATACTGTACTTTTGGCCTTGGTCGACAACCTCTGAGTGGAGCTCAATAAGGGTAATTCAGACCTTCTGGTTCTGCTTGATCTTTTGGCAGCATTTGACACAGTAAACCATGAGGTGCTGGTGACCCGCCTGTGGGACCTGCCTGTGTTGGATGTAACAGTTTATGTTGGTTCAAGTCCTTCCTAGCTGGTAGATCACAACAAATGGTTCCTGGAGATTATACATATTCTCCCAGGGATCTCCTGTGTGAGGTTCCTCAGGGTTCCATTCTGCCCCCTCCCCCCCCCTTGTTCAATGTCTATATACAGCTGTTGGGTGAGGTGATGTGTGGATGGGGAGTTTGCTGTCATCAGTGTGCTTATGACACGCAACTGTACCTGTCTTTTTCATCTGACCCAGGTCCTTTAGTTTCGGTGCTTTCCCGGTGTCTGGTGGCTGTGGGAGACTGGATGAGGTTGAGTCAACTGAAATTGAATCCCGACAAGATGGAATTGATGCTTATTGGTGGGATTGGGGTTCTGGATGAGGGGATATTACCTGTTATTGGCAGGGTTTGCTCTATGTTGTCATCTCAGGATAGGAGCCTAGGAGTGCTCCTGGAGCCACAGCTGCATCTGGATCTCCAGGCATTGTCTGTGGCCAGGAGTGCATTCTGGCAGTTACATCTGGTGAGGAGGCTCTGCCCCTATATCTCAGATTCTGACCTGTCCACTGTCATCCATGTTTGTGACCTCAAGGCTAGACTATTGTAATGCGCTCTACATGGGACTGCCCATGGTGACAGGTTGGAAGCTGCAGCTAGTGCAGAATGCCGCGGCCCGTCTGCTCACTATGATGGGTCTTAGGGAGCACATTATTCCAGTGCTCCGGACACTGCACTGGCTGCCTATTGTCTTCGGGACAGATTCAAAATGCTGGTGTTGACCTATAAATCCCTAAACAGTCTGGGTTCTACCTATCTGAGGGACCCCCTCAATTCCTGGGCTCCTGGGTGACTTTTGTGGTTGTCGGGGGCTTCCCTCCCAGAGGTTCCCCGCTATAGAAGTGTGGGGACTGACAGGAGGACATTTTCAGCAGTCACTCTGGTGCTGTGGAACTCTCCCTTGAGGTCCACCTCAACCAAAGTCTTCTTGTCTTCCTCTGTCAGTATAAGACCTGACTTTTCTGCCAGGCATTTAGTGGAGGAAAGGATAAAAGGGAGAGTTGGGGGGGGGGGGGGTTGACATTTTACTGCACACTACTGTATTTTGTATTTTTAGTGTTTTTGTAATTTAATGTCTTATACTGTTTAATTATATTTTATTATATTATTGTGAGCCGCCCCGAGCTGCCTGAGGCAGGAGGATATAAACGTATAAAATAAAAAAACAAACGTATGGGCCTCCACTCCTAACTTAGGGAAGAGGGGATAGGCCTTTGGGGAGGGAGGGGGGGGGTTAGAGGGTTTTATCTCCCCTACCCTATTTATTGTTTTATTGATTTCCTGGGCCCTGTTTTAATACTTTGAATTGTATCTGATATGTTTTAATTGTTTTTAGATATATTTTACATGTATTGTTTTTACTATTGTAAGCCACCCTGATCTGTTTTTAGGAGGGGCGGGGTAAAAATCTAATAAATAAATAAATAAATAAATAAATAAAAATCCCCCTGTTTCATGTGGTGGGAGAGGCCACTTTCCTGGATCTGGTGTGCATGTCATTTTTGTTATTAACAAAAATGACAACCAAGAGTAATGACAATGATAAGGAATATAACAACCAAGAATACCAGAAATGACAACCAAGAATACCAATAACGGTAACAATAATGTTAACGATATCGATACCGATACTGATACCAATATCAAAAACGATACCAAAAATGATACCAAAAAATAACAAAAATGATAACAAAAATGATAACAAGAAACAAAAAAGACAATGTCATTATCATTGTCATTATTAGTCCTGTGGCAGTTGGGTTTTGGAGGGAAAATGTAGAGCGGGGAGGAGGGAGCAGACATCTCAGAGTCTTAACAGGGTTGAATTCTTGAACTGTGCTTGTGTTGGGAGGGGCGAGCAGCTCAGCAGTATCTGATGGATGTATCCTTGGCCAATAAGCAGCACAAAAGGCCCACATGGCACTCTGTGATTGCTCAATGCCTGCTGCCTCCCACAACGAATCAGAGGGGCTATGGTGGAGGGCACTGCAACCCTTTATAGTGGGAGGTCCAGGTTTTTTGTCTCCATTGTGTGAGAGCTCTGCTTATCAGGTTGCATTTACAGAACTGTGGTGCTTGCACATAAAAAAAATCCTCCCTAGCCCTCATTGGGTGATTTCAGACGTTACGGGGCCCTTTGGCCCCGTACCGAAACCACCGGCTTCGTTCCCTGCCAGGGTCACCCCGTAACGCCACAACAGATGTGCCGGGGGGATCCCAGCGGGGAAACTGGGAGGGGCCAGGGCCGCGCGGCGCAACGTGCGGCCGCACGGCCCCGCCCCCTCCACGCACCCCGCCGCCCGCCCTCCGAGGAGACGGGCGGGCGGCGGGGCCATTGCAGCCGCCGCGTCGGGCCGGAAGCGCCGTGGCCCGGGATCCCGCCGGGGATCCCGGGCCGTGGCGCGCGGCCAGACGTGACTTTTCGTTGGTCCCGGCCCGGGGTCCGTTTGACCATGCGTCCCGGGACCTTCCCCCGGCTAGCCCGGGAAGCGTGGTTCAAACAGACCCCATGTGGGGATTCACCGTGGTGAACATCTGGCGCCCCGCAAACAGACGTTCGAGACACGGTGACCACAGGTGGGTATTCACCGTGGTTCACCGTGATCTCATAACGTCTGAAGACACCCATTGTATTATTTATTTATTTATTTATTTATTTATTTATTTATTAGGTATTCCTTCCTCGTACCCTACATTTTACCTTCTCCCTTTCCCTGCCCTTATCCCCCCTGTACATTATATAGAGATAGGTAGTATAGATTAGTTATAGATATATATTATAGACATATAGATTTGATTAGAATAGTTATATAGATAATTGATTAGATAATAGATAGTTTTCCTTTCCCCTTCCCCTATCTCTCTTAGAGTTAGATAAATATTAGTTATGCACAGGAATCAATAATGATACTGATACCAAAAATAAAATCTTTGTTTGCAATGGTACCGCTATCAATAACAATATCAATAATTATAATGAATATCGATACCAATAACAAAAAAGATACCGATATTGATACCGATAACAAATACAATATCAAAAATGATACAAAAATGATAACAAAAACGATAATGACAACGAAAACAAAAATTACATTGTCGTTAATAGTGATAACAAAAACAAAATTTTTGTATAATGAAAATGAAAATGAAAAACAAAAACGACATGGTGTTCCTCTCAACTAGGACTGCACTGAATAGTAAAAAAAATAATAATCTGGAAGTATTTCTGAGTTTCCAAGGATTGGTTCTGAGTGTTCGGCTGGTCCTCGGTGACTCAGTGGAATACTTGGTACTCAGTAAAATATTCAGAAAAATAAAAGCGTACCGAGTATTTTCTGAGTACCAAGTTCCCTTATATAGGACCAGAAAAAGCCCCATATGTTGCCCATCTGAGGATTTACCCAAGTACTGAGTACTGGGCTGAGTACCAGGCCGATTCCTCGGTTACTTTGTACTACTCGATAAAAACAAGTAGAATACCAAGATATTCGGTAAAAACGGAGTAATTTCAAATACCGAGTTTTAGCACTACTCCCAACTGATTGTATTATGTAAGCATCTTGGAAGCAGCAATAGTTTCGGCATCATTCAATTAAAACTGTGCAGTAAATGCAGGTTGCCAAGGTCCAGTCATTAACTCTGGCTATCCATCTCATTTGGGACTGTTGCTTCATGCTGAAGACACTCATTGTTGGTTCTTTCAACTGAGGTATGGCTCCAAAAGAAATTTGTTTACAGATAGGGTTCTTTTACTTTCCCCTACCAGGTCCATAAACAATTCTTTGTCTTTGAACATGATACAGTCTCCAGTAAGTACCCTGGTTTGCCCAGATAGAGAACTAGGTTACACATGAAGACAAAAGCGTTTCAAGTTCCTCAGGAGATCTCAAAATTACCTTGATTCATGGCCTGTGTATTCCCACAGTAAACACACAAAGCAACACAGCGTGCGTTCCCTGTGAAAGCCGGAAGAAAGCTTCAAGGATAAAGCCACACAAAGCGAACAAGGGCTTTCAACACCTTACTGACAGATTTGGAGCTTAGCTTTGAACTTTAAAACCCATCTTCGTTTCCATTAATTTAAAAGACTTTATTGTTATTAATATCTTAAGAAACCTGATCATTTTAAGCTGTTCATTAAACACCAGCCTCTGGGAGAAGATAAAAAAGGGAGGGAGCGGTGAATATTGAGAGGAATTGCCCGCTTTTCAAATATGCAAGATGTACAATCTGTCTGAGATAATGCTGCTGACCAGGTTCAACCCCCTTCGCTGGTCAAACATGAATTGCTGCCTGAAAACTTTCATGTTTGCATAAAACACTGAAAGCCATTAGAGCTATTTCAGCACATTTGCTACCCATGGGTACAGCCACAATTGGTACTGGCACAGAGAGATTGTGGAAACACCCTAAATTAACAATAGCGGTAATGCCTGTGTGTTAACAGGAGACTCCACTCCCACTCATGAATATTGGGGGCTTGGTGCCTTAAATTTAGGGGAATTAGCCGAATTGGTTGGAGTAGGGGTCCCCGCGTGTCTCCCGGATCAGTCTGAGGTCAGATGCGCGCTACAGTCAGGTTATGTACCCTCCCCAAACGAATTGTAAAAGGGAAAAGAGGGAGACAAAATGCTTAATAAAAAGGAATATTTATTAAACAGGAATGGGAGGTATATATAAAAAAAAGCCACACAATTGGCTAACACAGTTTCCGGTCTGGCTGACGGTTTTCAGAGGGAAACACAAGTGGTAGCTGGGAAAATGAAAGTAATATGGGAAGAGAGAGAGAGAGAGAGA
>QEPC01010657.1:7740935-7755057 GCA_003113815.1 Sphenodon punctatus
TTACAACTTAGGCTCCATGCACCCACACTTTGCCTTGGTCTTTCAGCTCCAATCCTCCTCCTTTGCAGGTTGGGGGGCAACACTAAAGCTAGCATGGTACGCTCCTCCCTGTCTAGTATTACATCAGTACTCTACTTCCAACGTGGCAAGAATTTCTCTTTCATTTACATTTCACATCTCCATTCTGTGGCACTAGATCAAATACATCTCCCCAGTATACAGGTGAGTACCAGCATGGAAATATGCTACTACCAAACAACTACATGGACCAGTTGTGTCCTTACATTTAAATTCCTTTTATTTCAGATCCTCACCTACTCTAACCCACTACTTATTTGCCCCCCACTGACTGTGACTCAGTAAGCACCACTTCAGTGTTAGAAGATAGAAAAGTTCGAACTTCAGCTTCCACCCCCCAGTGCAGCCCTAGTTTAATCTACTACCTTCCAACCCGATGACACACAACCCAGACGTCTGGACTACCCAATAAACTTCAATCACCTCCCAAAAAAATTACAAGACTCCTGACCAATATAATGAAGATCATCTCTAATACAGAATGTGACCCATTGGGTATTTTCAGACGTGACGGGGCCGATTGGCCCCGGCACGGAAACACCCCTTTGATTCCCTGCCAGGGTCACCGCGTCATGGGCCAACAGACGCGGTAGCCGATCCTGGTGGGGAATCTGGGGAGGGACAGGGCCACACGGTGCAACGTGTGGCCGCACGGCCCCACCCCCCATAGCGCCCAGCTGCCCCCCCACCTCCGGAATTGACCACGGCCCGGAATCCTGTTGCGGATTCTGGGCCATGGTCAGGGGACAGACATTACTGTGCCCTTCATCACGGGGGGGGGGGATCTCATTCACCATGTGATCGGGGATGGTCCTGGCAGGACCTCCGATCGCGTGGTGAATCTGATTCCCCACCGTGATTCACGGGGGTGAACATCTGGGGGGAAACTTCTGTTCCCCCCATCAGACGTTACGGGATCACTTTCACCCTGTGCAGAGTCACTGTGATTGAATATGATCTCGTAACGTCTGAAAATACCCATTGTGTGAGATGACAACCCGCCACCCCCAAACAAACCACCCAGAAGAGGAGTTGAAAAACACAACGAGGCAATACAGAGTAGAACAACAAGGATGTACCTATGGTGCTTAATAGAACCATGGAAGTGTTTCCCATACTCTATCACTCCTCCCAGTCATTTACATCACCAACAATCTCTAGATTCTACTAATTTCTTATGTCATTCCTCCTATTATTCCACCAAGTTCTTTCCTCCTCTACTTCATCCTTATATCCTCCTCCCTGTCATTCCACCATCTCTCCCTGCTGCTTTTGTTATTCCACATCATCTCCCCCCGCATCCAAAGATGCATCTCCATTCTATTATTTCTGAAACATTTAATGAAATATAATTTAATTCCAAATTAGGATTAATGTTTCCTCCTCTCCTTCCATTGGCCTTTCCATGCATTTAATGTCAACGTGTACCCAAATTCTTATTAAACACTTACATAGCATTCTGTTTAGCTCTAGTGTTGCCCCCAACCTGCAAAGGAAGAGGATTAGAGCTGAAAGACCAAGGCAAAGTGTGGGTGCATGGAGCCTAAGTTGTAAGCGAGCACAGTATGCGAAGCCATACAACATCTTTACTGCTTACATGGTGTGGAAGTTAAGGCGGGAGCCTTAACACACAATTTCTAGGTTTGTTAAAGTTTACTTGGTATGAATCTGCCTTAGCTAAGTTTGTAAAACCATAGGTTTTTGGTTTATCTAATAGCAGTTAGATTTAGTGTAGAGATAGATAGATATAATATTAGATTAAAAAAATTAATTAAAAAATAAACAAATATTTAAAGAAAACAATATAAAAACATTATTTTGGAGGGAGAAATGGAGAAGGGAAGGAGAGGCCGGTCTGCTGCCCGTAGGGGAGGCAATGGAGCACGTCCCAGAGGTGACAGGGGCCGTGCCAGGGGAGTGGCAGCAGGCAGAAGCAGTAGCCCGAGCACATCACCATGCCCCAAACTCAGCAGGCCTGCTTTAGGGCCTCAGGCTTCATTGTCTCAGTGTCGCCTCCTGGTAGTGCACTGCTCCACTGCCACGCAGGGCACTGGAAGGCCTGCAGTACATGAGGCTGCATCTGTCTCTGTTAGTGCTGGTGCTGGAGCAGGTAATGGTGCTGCTTCCGATGTTCCTACAGGGACACCAATGTCCCCCACTGTCGATCCGATCCCCTGCAGTCCAGAGCTCATGGATCCCACCCCGGCTGATAGAGGCAGGGCCCGATCACCGGGCAATGTCAGTAGGGAGAAGAGTAGCAGCAGCAGCAGCACTAGTAGCTATAGAGGGGGGCACAGGGAGAGTGGCAGCAGCATGGCGGGCATGGGAAGTCTAGCCTCAGGGTCCCAGTATTCCCCTTCATGGGACATCACCGTGATCATGGACAGTGAGTCAGAGGCAGACACTAGTGCCACAGAGGAGATGTCTGCAGCTGAGGTGATGGCTGAGCCTCCTCCCAGAGCTGTATCGCCAGAGCCACCAAGTTCTCTGCCTCTGACCAGCGCTGACAGCAGTGCGTCAACCAGGGCGGACCAGAAGGCTGTAAGGGGGGGAAATCCTCAGTATGGAATCATTTTAAGCAGGTGCGGGAAGATGATCCCAGAGAGATGATCCCACTGTGTGCAAAAAGGTGGTAAAGCACGGGCAGGTGTTCAGCAACCTGGGGACAACGGCAATGGCAAGGCACTTAAAGTCATGCCACAGTGCTCTGCTGCTCAGTGGGAAGTCAGGGGAAGTGGATGCAAGCGGGTTCCCGACTGCCGCGGCCAGGCGCCCGGCTCCTTCAGCGGGCAAGCGTCCTGCACCAGCACCAACAACTGCCCCTAGCAGCAGGAGCCGTATTCCTCCTGCTAGGGGGGCAGAACAGCAGCAGGAGCCTCCCCAGCAGCGCCGTCAGTCCACCATGGAGGAGATGGGGTGGTGGGATCTGTCAAGGCCATCGGCAGGGCACCGTGGCACTGGCTTCCAAGATAATGTGAAGCGCCTGTTGGCCGAGATGATTGCCCTGGGTGGACAGCCCTTGTCAATTGTGGAGGAAAAGGGCTTCCAGTGACTGATTGGGTTCCTGGCTTTAAGCTACCTTCCCACTCCACCCTGAGTCGGACTGTGGTGCCACAGCTCTACAGGGCTTTGAAGGAGCAGATGAGGGAGCAGCTGGCAGCGGTTGCGGGGGGCATGATCCACTTCACCACTGACCTGTGGTCTGCCAGAAACGCCCTGGCAGTGACTGCACACTGGAGGGAGGACCCCAGAGGCAGCAATTGGCAGTGGCAGGAGGGGTCCTGAAGCAGGGTACAGGTGGGTCCTGCTTCAGGCACAAGTCATGGACAGCTCCCACACCTCGAGAAACCTCGAGGCAGCCCTGCCCACCATGGTGAGGGAGTGGGTCACACTAGGCGCGGCCTTCACCAAGGGGTGTGTGGTCATGGACAATGTGGCCAATATACTGAAGGAAGTCCGTGATAGGGGCTTCACAAGCATTCCTTGCCTCCATCTCATGGTGAAGGACGCTCTGGGCTTGGGGGAGAAGGGGATTGGGCCAGGCACCCTTAGCTCCCTGTTCAACCTGGGGAGGAAGCTGGTGGGGTTCTTCAACTGCAGCGTGAAGGGCAGTGAGCTCCTCCGGGAGAAGCAGGCCTAGCAAGGGACCCTGGTGCACACGCTCATTCAGGATGTCTCCACCAAGGTGAAATTTCACCTTCCTGATGCTCGAGTGGCTTCCTGAGCAGAAAGCCGCCCTGCATCCGGTGGAACTGACATCGAGGCACCTCCAGGGTACAACAGGGAGGAATGGGAGATGATTGCTCAGGCGGTCTTTGTCCTGAGACCGTTCCTGGTTGTGACGGAGACCATGAGCAGCTCCACCACCACCCTCAGACAGGTGAGCCCGCTAGTCCATAGTCTCAAGAGGAGCCTGGATGAGATTATCGGGGGGCGGGGTTGTGACCCTCCAAGCAGGAAGCTCTCCAGTGAGGCGCTTGAACTGGCACGGAAGCTGAAGGAAGGGCTGAGTGCACACTTTGATGAGCTCCTGTGCTGGGAGGAATATGTCCTGGAAACCATGTTGGACCCCAGGATCAAGGGCAGCATGGCACGTGAGATAGCAGTCTATGGCCTCCGGAAGGGTATGCTGGTGCAGAAGGTCTGGCAGGCAGAGCGGGCCATGCAGCAGGACACCCCTGTGGATGGTGGGAGTGGGAGCAGTGACCCCTTCCAGCCATCTGGGTCTATCCCTGCCCCCAGCCCTAGCGGCAGCACCAGCAGCAGGAAGAGCAGAAGCAGCAGGACCCCTAATAGTGCCAGCAGCTCCTCCTGTGTGCAGTCCACTCTGGGGAGCATGGTGCCCAGCACAAAAGGGCAAGTAGAGTGACTGAGGGCAGTGGGGCAGGTGGTGCCCACCCAGAGCTACCAGAGGGAGTATGATGGCGCCTCAGCAGCAGTGGAGACCTACCTGGAGGAGGAGCTATGCATTGATCCCAGCAGCGATCCCTTGCTCTACTGGGACAGAAAGGCCAATGTGTGACCGGCCCTGTCGAAAGTGGCCAAGGGTATCCTGTCCTGCCCACCAACCAGTGTTCCCAGCAAGCGGGTGTTCTCTGTGGTGGGGGACATTTGCTCCCCCGCACCGCAGGAGACTGGGGGCCAAGTTGGTGGAGCAGTTGCTCTTCTTGAAGGTGAACCTTCAGCTGCTGGAATTCCCCGAGCTGCCTCTGGACAAGGAGGGATGGTGCAGTCGCACACGCCATCCCATGCCAGGGTTAGTCGGCATGGGGTTCCTCCTCCTCCTCCTCCTTCTCCTCTAGCCACTGATGGTGGGTCCTTGGCCCCAGGACCCACCATCATGGGTCTGGGGCCATCATTCCTCGCACAGAGAGCCTTCGTTCCACCACACCAACAAACAGCCACTCCAGCCCAGGACCCGCCATCAGGGTTCTGGGGCCAAGTTACAGGCAGGGAGGGCTGTGTCAAATACCTAGAAGATGGGTCTCCAGCCCCAAGACCCACCATCATGGGTCTAAGGCCATCATTCCTTGCACAGAGATTATGTCATTCCACCACATCAAGAAACAGCCACTCCAGCCCCAGGACCCACCATCAGGGTTCTGGGGCCAAGTTACAGACAGAGAGGGCTGTGGCCAATACCTAGAAGCTGCCACTCTAGCCCCAGGACCCATCATCGTGGGTCTGGGGCCATCATTACTCGCACAGAGAGCCAATTTCAACTGCATCAAGAAACAGCCACTCCAGCCCCAGGACCCACCATCAGGGTTCTGGGGCCTACGTTACTGTCAGGGAGGGCTATGGCCAATATCTAGAAGGTGCCACTCCAGCCCCAGGACCCACCCTCAGGGTGCTTGTGCCCTGTCATTCCACTCACGGGGTGCTATCATTCCACCTTTTCTTTGCGCAACCTGCTGTTCATGGAGAGAGAGAGAGAAGAGAGAGAGAGAGAGAGAGAGAGAGAGAGAGAGAGAGAAAGTCTCCCCACTGCTAGAAGGAGAGACAGACATGATTCCACCCATGCTGTCACCTGCACTATATGTCCAGAGAGAGAAAGAGAGAGAGAGAGAGGTTCCCAGCTAGAAAGAGAGGGATGGGGGTTGGAGGGGGAGAGGTAGGTGTATCCCTATCCAGCTACCCTGGTTGCCACCTGCCAGAACCAGGAAGAACTCCCATCTGTACTCATGCGCCCAATGCTCATTGCCCACATCCAGAACGTAGAAAACCTACCATAATGAAGTGGAATATAACACAACATATTATATGTGCCTGCCTGCCTGTGTGCGTTCCTGTACCTGCTGCTACCACCTATCGCATGATTGAATGAAGTGGGCTTTAGGATGTCATTCCATTATCCCTGATTCAGTCATGCCCGCCTCTCCCAGGAACCATCAACTAGATTCTGGGACCATCATTCCAGTCACTGGTGGCCGCATTCCATTTCACTTTATTCAGAAGTCCAGTGACCGCACTCCAGTCTACCCCGCCCCCCACAGCCTCCTCCACTGCACCCACCCTTGGATGCCCACTGAAGCTGCTTGAAATAAAAGCCCCTCCGACCACCAGCTCCCGCCGCTTGCTGCCCACTGCCAAGGAGCCTGTCTCTCTCTCTGTCACACCCACCCATACAAACACAAGCCCTGCACCTCCTGGGGGACTGTCTGCAGGTTGAGACCCTGCTGCTGGCACAGCACATCTTTGGGTTAATAACTATGCTACATGAGGTGACAGGTGCTGCTGGTAGGGATCAAAAAGCTGTATGAGATTCTGCCACCTGTCAGCCAGAACATCAGCACATAGGTATAAAAGATTGTATAGATCAAATGAAGCTCGTAACAAGAAATAGAACAACTTTTATTAAAACTATTTAAATAACAACAACAACAAAAATCAAAAGCAAACATTCTGAAATCAAAAGCAAACATTCAAAGGAAACTTATAAATTAGTTTAGTTTAGTTTATTATTATGGCATTTAGCTTCCGCCGTTGCCAAACACTCAAAATACAAATAGGATACAAACCAAAGAACATTCAGGGCTTAGTGGTCTAGCGGTAAGACTCCTTCCTCAGAAAGGTTATAAATTAAACTATGAGTCTCTGGGCCTGTCCCTCGGGACTTGGGGGAAAGGCAACAGCCATTAGGGTGCAGCACAGGGCTGAGGGCTGGCCACCCGGGATTCTTCCAGCTCATAGCTGGAAGTGGGGACGCTGGTAGTGGGAAGTGGGGAGCTGGTAGTGGGGAGGGCGAAGGAGGTGTCGGCTCCTCCTATTGGGGGGGTCTGCCTTACGGTTGCCCAGCAGGTTCGGAGTCTGGGGGTGATTTTGGATGCGGACCTCCGCCTGGATCGGCAGGTGGAGGTGGTGGCTAAAGCCGCCTTCCAACAGCTGTATCTGGTGCGGAGGCTGCGCCCATACATCTCCAGACCCGACCTGGCCACTCTCATCCATGCCTTTGTTACCTCGAGGCTTGACTACTGCAATGCGCTCTACGTGGGGCTTCCATTGATATTGGTTTGGAGGCTGCAGTTGGTGTAGAATGCGGCGGCTCGTCTCCTTACGGGGACGGGTCACCATGAGCACATTACACCAGTGCTCCGTTCTCTGCACTGGCTGTCTATAGAGTACAGAGCCAAGTTCAAGGTGCTAGTATTGGTATACAAATCCCTATACAATCTCAGTCCCTCTTATATCGGGGACCACCTCGCCTTCTGTGACTCAGGACGGACCCTCCGATCCACTGGGGGCGCCTATCTGGAGGTCCCCGTGTAAGGCCCCCGCCTTACCATGGAGAGGGCATTCTCAGTGGTTGGGCCATGGTTGTAGAACTCCCTTCCGAAGGAAGCCCGCCTGGCCCCGGGTCTGCTCGCCTTTCGGTGGGCATGCAAGACTTGGCTGTTTGCCTAGGCCTTGGGAGGGGAGGGGGGAGTGATGGGTAAATGGGGGAGATTGGTGGGGTGGGCAATTTGGGGGAATTGGAGGGTAGGGTTAGGGTTGGGGTTTTAAACATTTTTTAAAATTGATGTTGGTTTTTAATTATTTTACTGTTCTCCCGTATTGTTAGCTGCCCCGAAATGCTCTTTGAACTTCTGCGTGGAACTTCTCCCAGAACTTTTGGTGTGTCAAAAGTTTTCCAGGTAAACTGCTTTGTTCCAGGCAGCTGTGGTCACTTGGTTTCCATGGCAGCCTGTCACGTCTACAGCTGCGCTACTTTAGGCTGCCTCATGGCAGTGTTTGTGTGAAGAATACATCCAGGAACTGCCTCAGGGCAGTGTGTGTTTGAAAAATGCATCCAGAACTTGTAAACCCAGAAGATTGAAAAATCCAAAACCTTAAGGTGTGTGTAAAAATGTGCATAGTTTATACATCCAGGCTGGCCAATTATCATCATAATCACATCCTGCAGCACTGTGACAGAGGACATAAGAGAATCTCTATTGACTCTTTCCTAAACAGATGCTTCTGACTTCCCAGTAACAAGTGGGTGAGAGATGTTGGGATGGTCACAGCACAGAATGAGGATATTTGGTTGACATTTCTGCTGGCCAATTGGCATCACAAACCAATCTTATACCACAGTGACACATAAGAGATTCCCTGGCATAGGCTCCTTTCCTCTGCATATGCTGTGTGAGCATATAAAATTGACACCCTTTAGCACATCTTTCTGATATTTATCAGAGATGGTTGTGAAAGTGTGATAGAAAACCCTGCCAAATTTCATGTACACTTGTTGGATTACAAAGATGTTGCAGTCAGACATACATTTATAAGTTAATTGCTTATACCACCAGGACCATTTATCCAATCCTTTGGAAAGTGGGCAGAGATAGTAAATATGGGAAGGGGTGTAAACTTGCCACATTTCATCTACATTAAATGTGAGACAAAGAAGTTACAGCTAAGAATGTATATGAAGATTTTTGCAAAATAATATAATTCAACTGCTTATAAAATTGAATTCCTTTATCCAATCATTTTGGAATTAGGTACACTTAATGCCTTCCATTGGAAGTACAATCCCTTCAGGTTTTAGACATATATAATGAAAAACAAAACATTACAGCCAAAAAAAGTGTTTTCTATTGAATCCAAAGGAAAACAAAAGCAAAAAACAAAAATGAAAATTTGATATTTATGAAAACTAAAACGACAGATTTAAATAATGAAAACCAAAACAAAAAACAAAAACGACATGGGCCCCTGGTGCACACATCTAAAGTTCAGCACTGGTTTCCAGATCAAAATTTCAAAACTTAGGGACACCACAGAGCAGAGGGATTCTGAAAGAAGGAACATTGATTATGTCCCATGGAGTTTAGAATAAGGGCTGATTGTATTAAATAAGGGTTGTCTATTATGTCCTAGAGAGCTGAAGGGCTGTAAAATAAAGAATGCTTCTTAAGATTAGAGGCAGAAAATGTAGTACTGGGATTCAGATTAGAGCTGAAAGGAATAGTACATTTTTTATCTGTGAATATTATTCACGTTTTCAAATAGCCCTCTGACTATCTAAATAATATGTGTACCCAAAACCATTAGCTGCATATCCATTTATTCAGATATTTCAGTTTGGTTATTTTGCTTGATTTATTTTAGTGTTTCATTTGGTTATTTTGGTCATTTACTTATTTCAGTTATTGGATGAAATAGAAACAAATAGTGGTTATTGTCCATTTCATTAGAATGGAAATGAATAGGGTGAATTGGATAAAAATAGTAATTTAGTGAATATTCATGTCTGCACTAGTTCACATACATTGTTGTCCACATCCTTGACACAGGCATGGAAAGCTTGTGAAAACACCCTGCATTAACAGTCATTGAGGCAAGAACCCGCTGCTATTCCTTAAGCTTCCTTCAGGTTCATGGGTTGGACTAGCTCAGGGATGGTGAAGCTCAGACCCTGGGTTCTAATTTGGTCTGTGGCTAGTTTTTAGTTGGATCCTTTCCAGTTCCTGTATCAGGCCACTGGATCCAGTTCCTACCCACTAGACTTAAAGACTAAGCTCAGAGTAAGGGAGCAGAGAGGAGGGCCTGCACACAAGGATAGGAGATAGATCTATGGCACAGATCCATGTCTGGACCATCATCTTCCTGAACACACTTCGGAAGCGCCCAACTAACTTTCAAAGTGGTCAATGGGAAGGAAAAGTTTCCCCATCCCTTGTCTAGATGGATGACCAATTTGTAGTGCCAGGACAATTCCTCCAGGCCTATTTTACATAGTACACCACACACTCATTGGTGCAGTGACTTTATGGATGCTATAAACCAGGATTACTTTGACATGAAAACCTCCATATTCTATTAACCTGACATCACCCTTTAGACCCCCATCCAGTGTTACTGCCTAAGTCAGGGGCGGCTGGTGGGTTTTGATGTTGGAGGGGCACTGGGGCAGTAAGGGCGGTGGGCCTAGGGGTGGAGCCAGGGGGATGGTAGGCGGAGCTAGGGGGACAGTAGGCAGAGCCAGGGGGATAGTAGGCCAGTGGAATGGCATAACTGAACAGCAAGGAGTTCCCAGGGTTAACATCGGATGGAAGAAAACACAGTCTACGTGCACATCAAGCTTAAAATAAATAATTTATAAACCCCAAACATAGGGAAACACCCCAAACACTGGCATAACACTGGCATAACCCAGCAGCAAGGAGTTNTACTGCTTACATGGTGTGGAAGTTAAGGCGGGAGCCTTAACACACAATTTCTAGGTTTGTTAAAGTTTACTTGGTATGAATCTGCCTTAGCTAAGTTTGTAAAACCATAGGTTTTTGGTTTATCTAATAGCAGTTAGATTTAGTGTAGAGATAGATAGATATAATATTAGATTAAAAAAATTAATTAAAAAATAAACAAATATTTAAAGAAAACAATATAAAAACATTATTTTGGAGGGAGAAATGGAGAAGGGAAGGAGAGGCCGGTCTGCTGCCCGTAGGGGAGGCAATGGAGCACGTCCCAGAGGTGACAGGGGCCGTGCCAGGGGAGTGGCAGCAGGCAGAAGCAGTAGCCCGAGCACATCACCATGCCCCAAACTCAGCAGGCCTGCTTTAGGGCCTCAGGCTTCATTGTCTCAGTGTCGCCTCCTGGTAGTGCACTGCTCCACTGCCACGCAGGGCACTGGAAGGCCTGCAGTACATGAGGCTGCATCTGTCTCTGTTAGTGCTGGTGCTGGAGCAGGTAATGGTGCTGCTTCCGATGTTCCTACAGGGACACCAATGTCCCCCACTGTCGATCCGATCCCCTGCAGTCCAGAGCTCATGGATCCCACCCCGGCTGATAGAGGCAGGGCCCGATCACCGGGCAATGTCAGTAGGGAGAAGAGTAGCAGCAGCAGCAGCACTAGTAGCTATAGAGGGGGGCACAGGGAGAGTGGCAGCAGCATGGCGGGCATGGGAAGTCTAGCCTCAGGGTCCCAGTATTCCCCTTCATGGGACATCACCGTGATCATGGACAGTGAGTCAGAGGCAGACACTAGTGCCACAGAGGAGATGTCTGCAGCTGAGGTGATGGCTGAGCCTCCTCCCAGAGCTGTATCGCCAGAGCCACCAAGTTCTCTGCCTCTGACCAGCGCTGACAGCAGTGCGTCAACCAGGGCGGACCAGAAGGCTGTAAGGGGGGGAAATCCTCAGTATGGAATCATTTTAAGCAGGTGCGGGAAGATGATCCCAGAGAGATGATCCCACTGTGTGCAAAAAGGTGGTAAAGCACGGGCAGGTGTTCAGCAACCTGGGGACAACGGCAATGGCAAGGCACTTAAAGTCATGCCACAGTGCTCTGCTGCTCAGTGGGAAGTCAGGGGAAGTGGATGCAAGCGGGTTCCCGACTGCCGCGGCCAGGCGCCCGGCTCCTTCAGCGGGCAAGCGTCCTGCACCAGCACCAACAACTGCCCCTAGCAGCAGGAGCCGTATTCCTCCTGCTAGGGGGGCAGAACAGCAGCAGGAGCCTCCCCAGCAGCGCCGTCAGTCCACCATGGAGGAGATGGGGTGGTGGGATCTGTCAAGGCCATCGGCAGGGCACCGTGGCACTGGCTTCCAAGATAATGTGAAGCGCCTGTTGGCCGAGATGATTGCCCTGGGTGGACAGCCCTTGTCAATTGTGGAGGAAAAGGGCTTCCAGTGACTGATTGGGTTCCTGGCTTTAAGCTACCTTCCCACTCCACCCTGAGTCGGACTGTGGTGCCACAGCTCTACAGGGCTTTGAAGGAGCAGATGAGGGAGCAGCTGGCAGCGGTTGCGGGGGGCATGATCCACTTCACCACTGACCTGTGGTCTGCCAGAAACGCCCTGGCAGTGACTGCACACTGGAGGGAGGACCCCAGAGGCAGCAATTGGCAGTGGCAGGAGGGGTCCTGAAGCAGGGTACAGGTGGGTCCTGCTTCAGGCACAAGTCATGGACAGCTCCCACACCTCGAGAAACCTCGAGGCAGCCCTGCCCACCATGGTGAGGGAGTGGGTCACACTAGGCGCGGCCTTCACCAAGGGGTGTGTGGTCATGGACAATGTGGCCAATATACTGAAGGAAGTCCGTGATAGGGGCTTCACAAGCATTCCTTGCCTCCATCTCATGGTGAAGGACGCTCTGGGCTTGGGGGAGAAGGGGATTGGTCCAGGCACCCTTAGCTCCCTGTTCAACCTGGGGAGGAAGCTGGTGGGGTTCTTCAACTGCAGCGTGAAGGGCAGTGAGCTCCTCCGGGAGAAGCAGGCCTAGCAAGGGACCCTGGTGCACACGCTCATTCAGGATGTCTCCACCAAGGTGAAATTTCACCTTCCTGATGCTCGAGTGGCTTCCTGAGCAGAAAGCCGCCCTGCATCCGGTGGAACTGACATCGAGGCACCTCCAGGGTACAACAGGGAGGAATGGGAGATGATTGCTCAGGCGGTCTTTGTCCTGAGACCGTTCCTGGTTGTGACGGAGACCATGAGCAGCTCCACCACCACCCTCAGACAGGTGAGCCCGCTAGTCCATAGTCTCAAGAGGAGCCTGGATGAGATTATCGGGGGGCGGGGTTGTGACCCTCCAAGCAGGAAGCTCTCCAGTGAGGCGCTTGAACTGGCACGGAAGCTGAAGGAAGGGCTGAGTGCACACTTTGATGAGCTCCTGTGCTGGGAGGAATATGTCCTGGAAACCATGTTGGACCCCAGGATCAAGGGCAGCATGGCACGTGAGATAGCAGTCTATGGCCTCCGGAAGGGTATGCTGGTGCAGAAGGTCTGGCAGGCAGAGCGGGCCATGCAGCAGGACACCCCTGTGGATGGTGGGAGTGGGAGCAGTGACCCCTTCCAGCCATCTGGGTCTATCCCTGCCCCCAGCCCTAGCGGCAGCACCAGCAGCAGGAAGAGCAGAAGCAGCAGGACCCCTAATAGTGCCAGCAGCTCCTCCTGTGTGCAGTCCACTCTGGGGAGCATGGTGCCCAGCACAAAAGGGCAAGTAGAGTGACTGAGGGCAGTGGGGCAGGTGGTGCCCACCCAGAGCTACCAGAGGGAGTATGATGGCGCCTCAGCAGCAGTGGAGACCTACCTGGAGGAGGAGCTATGCATTGATCCCAGCAGCGATCCCTTGCTCTACTGGGACAGAAAGGCCAATGTGTGACCGGCCCTGTCGAAAGTGGCCAAGGGTATCCTGTCCTGCCCACCAACCAGTGTTCCCAGCAAGCGGGTGTTCTCTGTGGTGGGGGACATTTGCTCCCCCGCACCGCAGGAGACTGGGGGCCAAGTTGGTGGAGCAGTTGCTCTTCTTGAAGGTGAACCTTCAGCTGCTGGAATTCCCCGAGCTGCCTCTGGACAAGGAGGGATGGTGCAGTCGCACACGCCATCCCATGCCAGGGTTAGTCGGCATGGGGTTCCTCCTCCTCCTCCTCCTTCTCCTCTAGCCACTGATGGTGGGTCCTTGGCCCCAGGACCCACCATCATGGGTCTGGGGCCATCATTCCTCGCACAGAGAGCCTTCGTTCCACCACACCAACAAACAGCCACTCCAGCCCAGGACCCGCCATCAGGGTTCTGGGGCCAAGTTACAGGCAGGGAGGGCTGTGTCAAATACCTAGAAGATGGGTCTCCAGCCCCAAGACCCACCATCATGGGTCTAAGGCCATCATTCCTTGCACAGAGATTATGTCATTCCACCACATCAAGAAACAGCCACTCCAGCCCCAGGACCCACCATCAGGGTTCTGGGGCCAAGTTACAGACAGAGAGGGCTGTGGCCAATACCTAGAAGCTGCCACTCTAGCCCCAGGACCCATCATCGTGGGTCTGGGGCCATCATTACTCGCACAGAGAGCCAATTTCAACTGCATCAAGAAACAGCCACTCCAGCCCCAGGACCCACCATCAGGGTTCTGGGGCCTACGTTACTGTCAGGGAGGGCTATGGCCAATATCTAGAAGGTGCCACTCCAGCCCCAGGACCCACCCTCAGGGTGCTTGTGCCCTGTCATTCCACTCACGGGGTGCTATCATTCCACCTTTTCTTTGCGCAACCTGCTGTTCATGGAGAGAGAGAGAGAAGAGAGAGAGAGAGAGAGAGAGAGAGAGAGAGAGAGA
>QEPC01010657.1:7760546-7782421 GCA_003113815.1 Sphenodon punctatus
CCCCCCTCCCCCGTGTGCCCCCACTCCCCCCAACATGTGCCCCCCGCTGCGCCCTTCCCCCCCGCCTCGCAGATTACTCACTGGCGGTGGCTCAGCTCCTTAGGCTCCATCCTCTCCGTCCCATCTGTCTGTCCTGCTCCTGATGGCTGCGTGGGAGCTCCCAGGTCCTAACTGTTCAGTCGGGCCTGGGAGCTGCTGTGCAGCCAGGCTTCCCCAAGTTCCCCTCCTCCCTCCCAGAGTCGAGTCAGTTTGACTCAACGGGGAGGGAGGAAGGAGGAAGGGACTCGGGGTGGGGGGGCTGGGAGCTGCACATTCAGCAGGAGCTCCCAGCCCCCCCTCCCTGCACAGGCAGGACACTGCAGTTCATACCAGGACGCCTGTATGCAGTGCCCTGGTATGGACTTTCCCCCTTCCCGGCCCCTGCAATGGAACAGTGCCCCCTGCGGCACTATTCCATTGCAGGGTCCCTTTATGCAGACTGGGCGGTGCTTCTAGCTGCCCATTCTGCATAAAGGGAGAAAATGCCTCCCTTTTGTCCCTGAAAGGCTTCCTTAGGAAGCCTTTCAGGGGTGGGGGGTGAGTCACCGGTTGCGTGTACGCGCACACACAACCGGTGAGAATGTTCAGAGCCACCTCGAAGAACCTGGTTTAGAGAGCAACCTTCTCTAAAGGTTGCTGCTATAAACCAGGTTCTTCGAGGTGGCTCTGAACATTCACCGTGGCGCGCGCAGTCACTTTTTTTTTTTTCCTTGTCGGACTCGGGGTCGACTGGCCAGGGGAGTCCTGGGGCCAGGAGGGGCATTGCTCCTCCCTTCCTAGGCGGCCCAACGCCACTGGCCTAAGTACAGAGCTGGACTGGAATAATGAATGGACATCTAGTTGGCTTCCCCAAGATCATTGAAGGTGTGATCCTCAGAGGTGAAGGTGTGAGTATGTGCTAGCACTTACCATAGGTTTGAATGCTATTGAAATAAGGGAAGATAGTACCTATGCTAACTACTAGAATGTGCACCTTTCTCCTGGAGGGTGCACTGCCCAAAGGACTAATTATCATCATTCATGTCCATTGCTGCAATTGTAAGTTAAACATTCCTCTCGAGGATTAATGTCAGTGCATTCCTGGGTCTTCAGGATGTGTATATGAGCTGATGTTCTACTAAAGCTAATAATAGTTACTGGAATGAGTTTGCATACAAAGGATTAATGGAATTCAAATCTTGATCTAATGGACTGAGCTCCACATTTAATTTAATTAAATTAATTTATTTAGACTTATATCCTGCCATATTCTGAGGGCTTAGGGTAGGTTACAAAACAACAAGACCAACAGTAAACTCCTCTTCCTTAACCCCCCTCCTCCACAAAGCCTATCTCCACCCACCGAATGCTAGGTGGAATAGGAAGGTCTTGCATGATCTCCAGAACATGCTAAGGCTTGGGCTTTGGCAAATTTCCAAGGGAAGGAAGTTCCAGAGCAGGGCAGTTGACCTTAGAGACTGCATTGGAATATAGGGGGGAAGGCACTCTTTTAGATATGATTGGCCCAAGCTCTTTATTTATTTCATGATATTTTTATTTTATTCCACGCCCTCCTGCAGCATAGCAGCTTGAGG
The DNA here is from genome assembly GCA_003113815.1 of Sphenodon punctatus. Classification (NCBI taxonomy): domain Eukaryota; kingdom Metazoa; phylum Chordata; class Lepidosauria; order Sphenodontia; family Sphenodontidae; genus Sphenodon; species Sphenodon punctatus. Next base: position 7,762,160 of record QEPC01010657.1, read on the forward strand.
CAGTGTACAACAATCATTCCAAATAAAACCAACAATAAAAAATACCAGCAAATTTTTTTTAAACCATAAAATACTAAAAGAGTAGAAAGCAATCAACCCCCCCCACACACACCTACCCGTCTCCCTCCCCAAAGACCTGGTGGAACAGTCAGGTCTTACACCATCTCTGAAAGGAGGGGAGGTCCGGGGCCAAGTGGGCGTCAGTCAGGATGGAATTCCACAGCCTAGGTGCAGTCACCGAGAATGCTCTCCCCATCGTCGCCACCCAGGAAACGCGGGGGACCTCGAGTCGGGCATCCCCGGCTGACCGCAAGGGTCGTACCATGACCTGGGGTATGATGCAGTCCCACAGGTAGGCTGGGCCCAGACCATTTAGGGCTTTAAAGGTCATTACGAACACCTTGAATTGAGCCTGGAAGACAATAGGCAGCCAGTGCAGAGAACGGAGCACTGGTGAAATGTGCTTGCGACGACCCCTCCTTGTTTAGGGCTTCGTAGGTAAAAACACCATCTTGAATTGTACCCAGAAAGCTATTGGAAGCCAGTGCAGAACCCGAAGTGCAGATATAATATGCTCCCTTTGACTGACACTTGCCAGGAGGCAGGCCACTGCACTCTGCATGAGCTTCAGCTTTTGAACTGTCTTCAAGGGTAGCTCCACACAGACCATATTACACTTAGGGCTGAGACAATAGAAAGTGTTCCTGTTCTGAAGGGAACTACCAGCCTTTTGGGAGTACTTGCAAGTGTCTGTCGGTACATTATCTGTTTCTGGTGATTCCATGTGTCTCCCATTTTTTAATTTTGTAATTTTCATCACTTTACAGGACTTTATGGAACATTAAACTTTGAGTCACTTTTTGGGACTTTTTGTCACATTCTGGGAATTTTATGACAGTTTTACTGAACTTTTATGGCATTTTCCAGCACTTCCCTGACACGTTTTCATCTTTGTTGCCTCCATGGTGCACAAGGCACAGACGGGGCTTTGGACCAACCTTTAGTAGCCCCATTAAACTTGCAAAAAATAATGGAAAATGGTGAAAACAGTGGGAAAGCTGGTAAGCTTTTGTGTCATGTGATTCTCAGCGAATGCCCTGCTTTCAACGGAAACAGCATTCACCAAGATTTCTTGTTTCAGGTCTAATTGCAGTAGTCTAGCCTCAAAGCCATGGATGATGGTGGCCAGGTCCGAGTCTGATATAAAATGTAGCATCACAGACACATAGAGACTGTAGTACTCAGCTTTACAGTCTCTCTATTAGGAAACTAAACATAGCACAGCAGCAGTCACAACTGCCTCTGCCCCAGTCAGCTTCTTCCTATAGATGATTCAAAAGGACACACTTTTAATTCTGGCACTGGAGCTGCTACTACTCCTAGTGAGCACTCACAGGAATGTACATATTACAACAAGAATGGTTGCAGCATTCTCACCAGATGGAGTTGGTGAAAGGCACTCGTAGACACCACCGCAATCTGATGTTCCAGATGCAGTGATGAATCTAGAATCACTCCAAGACTGCAAACCTGAGTGTCCAGAGGAGTCTGGACCCCAACAATGATGGGTATCCTTAGGCCCCCCAGGTCACAGGCCCAATCAACCACATCACTTTGATCTTGTCAGGCTTCAATTTCCATTGGCTAGTGCACATCCAGTCCCCAAACAGCAGCAAGGTACTGAGTGAGCTTCAAGACTTCAGGACTGGATGAAAAGGAAAGACAGAGTTGGGTGTCATCAGCATATTTATGATGCCTTTCCCCAAACATATGCACAATCTCAGCCAGCAGCCTCAGAGACACATTGAATCAAAGAAGAGATAAGATGGAACCTTGCCAGACTCCACAGGAGAAGTCCCAAGGGGAGGATGAGCAATCGTCTATCACTACTCTTTGTGGTCTCCTCTACAGGAATGAGAAAAACCACTCGAGTGAAGGGGCTAGGACAGAGGGAAGAGTAAGACACTGCTATCCTGGAGGTAACTCCTTTATTCTTCAGAGGCAATTAGCAGAAAACAGGAACAAGAAATAGGGAATTAGAAATAGGGCTAGGATGAAAACAATGTGTACAGAGCGACCGAGCGTTTTAAAGGAACAGTCTATCAAAAAGGTCACTCACATCACAAAGTTTACCATGTATGTAGAGGTAGTTTGACCTTCAGTCAATTGTTTCCCACCACCTGTTACAGATTTTTCAAACTTCACAAAGTTCATAAATATCACTAGCTCAATCTTGGGCTGTAGATGGATAGTCTATTTAAATTATGTTTAATTTAACCTAGCTGGGGCCGGGGGGGGGAGGGGGGGGAACAGTTGTGCAGGCAGTGCGGCAGCTCCCTGGTTTGAACTGCACCCTCACCATGTCTGTTTTTAACTTTTTTTAATCCTTCATTCGTAGAAGCAGTGTTGAACCTGTAGATCAGGCATGGTGAACCTCTTCCCTTCCCTGAGCTACTCTGAAAATTAGTTCAAGATCCATGGTTTGGAGAGAGTTGGGGGTGGGAGTGTTTATAGGGAGAGTCTAGATCATGGGTCTATATACCATGGATTAATCTTCTGTCCTTGAGTGCCTTGTCTTCATCTCTGCTTCCTTCCCCCAAGCTCATTCTTTTTGTGTTTGAGGGTGAAGACTCGAGACATGAGCCAGATCCAGTCACTGGAAAGGTGCCAAATGAAAAACTGCTATGGGCTGGATGATGTGTGATGAGGGATCAAGGTCCTTATAATGTTTGTTTGCAGAAGGACTTGTAATCTTTATATAGCGCCCCCCCCCTTGCTATGGCACTCAAGAGTGCTTTACATACAACCATTTAACACAACTTTTAATCATCACAATAACCCTGTGAGGTAGGTTAGCAGGGCCGGTCTCACCGCAGGGCGGCTAGGGGCAGCCCACATTGGACCAGGGTTTGTTTTGAAATTATTTTTGTATTTGTGTTGGGGGGAGGGGCAGTGGCCCAGTGAGGATGCTGTGGCACGTGGGGCCCCACCCACCACCCTGGCTGGCTGGTCGGCCTAGATGGCTTCGGCCTGTTTTTTTTTTGGGGGGGGGCATGACCACAGGCCCCGTAGCCGCCACCCACCCACACTGCTGGTTCCTTCTCCCACACATCCCCCCTCCGCTCCCTCACAGGGCCCCTTCTGAAAAATTGATGGGCAGAGGGGAGTGCCCCCTCCGCCTGTCCCCGAGTCCAGACCAAGCTGGGGTGCACCCCCTGAGCCAGGGAGTGCCCCTAGATCCACTGGCGGCTTTGCCACCAGTGGCAGAAGGGGGCCTCACATTTCTCCCCCACCCTGGGCCATCCCTAAGGCCAGCCCTGTCGATTAGGTTGAGAGAATAATGTGACTGGCCCAAGGTCACCCAGTGAGGTTCTGGCTAAGGTGAGACTAGAACCAGGGTTCCCCCACTAACTCCCAAACCAAGTCCCAACTCCCAATCTATGGAACTCCCTTCCGGAGGAAGCTCGCCTGGCCCCTAGCCTGTTAACATTCCAGCGAAATTGCAAGTCCTGGCTGTTCGCCCAGGCCTTTGGGAGGGAGGGTGGGTAGGGTGGGGTGTTTTAGTTCCCCCACCTATTTTTGGTTTTTATACTGTATCTTAGCCCTGTTTTAATATTTTATAATATTTATGATAATTTTTAATTGATTTTATTGTATTTTAATGTTTGGAAGCCGCCCCGAGCTGCATGGCAGGAGGGGCGGGGTAAAAATTTATAAAATAAAATAAAATAAATATAAATAAAAGTACTGCACACTTACCCATTACATCACAGTGGGTGTTTTTACACACACATTTCTCCTGCATGTTTGCTGTTACATCCTGAACTTTCTGTGTGTCTAAATCACTCACCCAGATCTTAAACATCTGGCTCTTTGAACTTCTGCATAGAACTTCTCCCAGAACCTTTGTGTGTAAAAAGTTCTCCTGGTAAACTGCTTTGGTCCAGGCAGCTGTGGTCACTTGGTTTCCATGGCAGCCTCTCACGTCTACAGCTGCGGCTACTTTAGGCTGTCTCAGGGCACTGTTCGTGTGAAGAATTCATCTGGGACCTGCCTCAGGGCAGTGTGTGTGTGAAAAATGCATCTGGAACTTACTTGTGGACTTGTCAACCTAGAGAAAAATCTGGAACTTTAAGGTGTGTGTAAAAATACCCACTGGCTCACCAACTTCCCATTGCCATACCAACTTCCAATTTCAATACCAAAGTGGGCAGATAAACAGAATTTATGGGGGTGGGGTGGTGGTGGTGATGAAAGAGCAAGAAACCCTAGCAACCCTATCGCCTGATCTTCTCCATGTGCAGGTAGACAGGGGCAGTTCTTTGCTCTGGTTTCTGACCCCATTTTCCTGTCAGGCTCCTGATCTGCTTAAGGGAGGAGAAGCAAGATGTGGGTAATAAACCTCAGAATCAGGTTTTCCTCTTCTCTTCCTATTCTCTGAACTGCCAGAGGACGAGGATGCAAAAGGGACAATTTGCTCAGGGCTTCATGCAAAAGAGGGCCTCACAATGGACCAGTAATTCAACAGAAAATAGCAGTGAGCAGTTCAGAACCTGGAAAGATGTGATTACCTGAAATAGAGTTTTATTTAAGCAGAGATGGTAATATGAACTGAAGTTTGCCTACTACACTAGGGTTATCAATCCCACTCTTGTCAGGAGTACCATGGGATCTTTAATAATCACAAGTAATCACAACCTCTGCTTTATGTGCTATCTGAAGGGTTGCATATCCTGCAGCGGAGAACTCCATAATTCCATGCCAGGGTGTTGGCTATGTCTCAAAAAGAAGAGTGCCATCTGCTGAATTGCCAGAATCATGTCCCCACAGCAGCTGCATGTTTCTACAGCTGATGGGAATACACATTAATTTATTTAGCGGTGATCAGGGAGAGAGAGGCGAGAGAGGGGAGCAGCTGAGGACTAACCAATCCTCCAGAGTTTAAACGAACCTCCCATATCTGGATAGCTTTGATTGGGTGCTGAGTACTGTTCATACCCAACCGCTCTTTTGTGCTCTAGACATGCTTACATCCTTCGCAAAATAGCAGGAGACATAACCAGAGTCCTGTGAATTCAGTGCCACTGTGACCAAAGTCATTTCTGCGGAATTCTGCAGTGGGCCAAATTGTTGCAGAAAAAAATAGGGTTGCCACCTTTTCCAGTTTTGAACCTGATACTCTCATTTTGGCCTGTGGGAGTGTCAGGGTCAAAACTGCAAGATCAGGACATATATGGAGAGGTCTAATCCCTGTCACTCAATTCCAACTTTCAGCAGTCAGAAGTTCAAGAACATCTAGGTCATGAGGTGGCATTAGAGTTGAAATGAATAACCACTGATGTTTGGTATTCAGGCTGGATCAGCAGTGGGGTCAATCCCATGCCCTGCACATGCTGCTGTGTGCATGCACACACATGCCACCGCACAGTTTGTAGGGATGTGCGAACAGAACGCGGTTTGGATGTTCGGACGTTCGGTCATTTGGTTCGAAACTCGAGTTCGGGTTCGGCTGTTCGGTTCTGCAGAGTTTGGCTCAAATAGCACTATTGGTACTGATATCGATACCGATTTCAAAGATTTTTTTTCGGTATCGGTATCATTTGGCTCTGGGACCACCCCTGGTCTCCACCCCTGGTGCCAGGAAGTCTGCTCCTCAGCTGCCTCCCCCTTCCAGTCGTGTTTTACCTGCCCAAAGTCACATTTTTCCAGCCCCCAAACTCATTCGAATTCACCCGAACATGACCGAACTGTTCAGCCATTTTTGAGTTTGGTTTGGATGTTCGGTTCGGACGTCTGAACAGAGTGAGTTTGAACCGAACTCCGAACATCCAAATCCCGTTCGCACATCCCTAACAGTTTATGTGCACACCCCAGGCCCCATGCTGGTTGTACCATTGAATGACTTGCACACATGTTACATGGGCATGTGCTGCATGTGCTCGATGTGGCAGTCCACACAGCATAGGATTGGTCCCATTATCTGGAAAGTCCCATATACAGAATGGCATGCAGTTAGTGTTGACTGGATTATCTGTTTAACTGGATTACTGATTTACCGTAATAGCACATATTATTGTTTACCACATTACCATTTACTGCATTACCTTTTGTCATTAATTCCTTTTCTATTAACTTCCTCCCTTACTCCGGACCTGGAGTAGCACTGGTAACATTTGGTTATGCAGTAATACGGTAAACCAGTTCAGTAGTTAACCTCTGCAGAAACTGGTTCGTTACCAAATAACTGCCGAATTGGACAGAGTACTGGCTATTAACTGCAGAAAATTTATTTTCCTTTATTTTTTCTATTTGTTTCAGATTTAGGTTGCATCTCTTAACTATGTTGGCTTACAGTTGCTGGGGCCGATCCCATCCCCCCGCAGAAACTGTGCGCATATGCAGCCACGTGGGAACCGCGTGCACGCCCATTGCAGGCACATTGTGCCACGTGGAAACTGTGTGCATGTGCACACATGGCGGGGGGGGGAGATGTGCACACAGAATCTGTGGGACATAGGATCAGCACCATTGATGGACCAAACCTCCATGAAGTCATGCAATCCTTTTCCATAGAGTCACAAACATTTTTTTCTCTCACTTTGAAATCTGCAGGAGATTTCAAAGTGAGCGTCTCGGAGAATTAGTGGCTGCATGGAAGCATAATCAGCATGTGCCCAGGAGAAAGAAGCTCTTACGACTTGCTTGGGTTGATTGCTGACAGCTTGATTCCCTGGTGCATGCAGTAACATCGCTTTTGCTACAGCAGCCGCCACATGCTCTTCCTAGGGAAAAAACCTGCTGAGCCTTAGAAGGAGAAAATCATGCTTGACAAACACATTTTGCAAATGAAGAATGAGGGGTCTTTCAGCACTAGCCACAGAGAGTGAATTAACTAACCATATTGATCCTAATGAAGTAATTCTTAGACACTCCGAGATGTGCTGTGTTCATTGCGCTTTGGATGCTAGGCAATAAAAACAAAAGAAGCATTACTAACCAATGCCTTGGTCACACAGACCTTTCACTTAACTTCTATTCTCCCTCATCTAGTTTCAGACCAGTGGGAACTAGTCACACATAATATACCCTTAACTAATGCCACTTTGTGAGAAAGTAATCTTTCCACAGAACCAAGTATTAAGGAGAGTCCAAGGCTGCTTTCACACTAGGGATGTGCGAACAGAATGCGGTTCGAATGTTCAGATGTTCAGTCATTCGATTCAAAACCCGAGTTCAGGTTCGGTTGTTCGTTTCGGCCGAAGTTGGCCGAACATTCGAAAATAGTGCTATCGATACCGATAACAATACCAATACCGAATTCAAAGATTTTTTTCAGTATTGGTATCATTTGGCCCTGAAACAAGCCCTGGTCTCCACCCCTGGTGCCAGGAAATCTGCTCCTCAGCTGCCTCCCCCTTCCAGTCACGTTTTTCCCACCCAAAGTCACGTTTTCCCCACCCCTGAACTCATCCAAACTCACCCGAACATGACCGAACTGTTCAGCCATTTTCGAGTTCGGTTCAGACGTTCAGTTTGGATGTCCGAACAGACCGAGTCCGGTCAGAACTCCAAACATCCGAACCGCGTTTGCACATCCCTTTTCCACATTGTCAACTTGTCCAGGATCTGAAAGATGTGACAGGATGGTATGACAAGTCCTCACAGGAGGAGATTCATGCACAGCCCAGACCCTTGATTGGTTCCATTTGAGGAGGGTGAATTAGGAGTTTATATAGGCTCAGCTGGGAGATGAGAGGGAAAGGCCAGAACAGGGAGATACAGAGTTCTGAAATCTCCTGGATTACACATGGTTTTGTGGATTAATTAGGTTAAATGTTCTATTTTGATAGATAATTGATGTGCACCCTTAATTACTCAATCATCAATGAGGAGCCAGGTTCAGGTTTCAGTTAACACAGAGCTGGAGAGAAGGGGAGGGGGAATCAATTGATAAACAGGTTTAGGAGAAGGCATCACTGCTGTTCCTGGGAGCCACAGGAGCTGTGCGCAGAACTAACCAGAGCAGGGATGCTCCACTGTCCCCTGCACTAAAAGGAGCTCCTCTGTGGGTGCATGGGTCTGTTCCAGTCCCCATCCCCTCATTGAAATGGTAAACTACAGACAGGGAGAGGGGCAGAGGATGGAGAGGGAGAAAGCATGCACGCGTACACAGTGGGAATAGGAAAAGGGGCTTTGTTACTTGGGTGTTTAATGCATGAAACTACTTTTGTTTTGATTGAAAAAGTTGGCTAACCAATATTTTGCTTCCAGAACTGAAATTTCAATCACAAAATTCAAATGTTACCAGGGGTGGGGGTGGGGGTGGGGTGGGGTGGGGTTGGAGTTCAGACTGGAGCTGAAATGAATGTCTGACAGGGGTAAGCACCAGCCCCACATGCTGTTTTTGCTTTTTGTAATCATTTTCATTATTGAAAATGTCATTTTTGTTATCTTTATTAACAGCAATGTCATTTTCGTTATTGTTGTCATCATTGGTATCGGTATCATTTCAAATGAAGACTTTATTTTTGGTATCGGTATATATATATATATATATATATATATATATATATATATATACCGATAATAATATATAATTATATATAAATAAATAATAAATAATATTATTTATTAACATAATATATATAATAAAACAGACTAATATAGATACCTATATAATATCTAATCTCTCTCTCTATGTACACAAGGATTATGTATCTAAATCTAAGGGAGACAGGGGAAGGAAAAAGGAAAACTATCTATTATCTAATCAATTATCTATATAACTATACTAATCTACTCTATATGTCTATAATATATATTTATATCTAATATATACTACCTATCTATATATAATGTATGGGGGAGAAGGGCAGGGAAAGGGAGAAGGTAAAATGTAGAATATGAGGAAAGAAAGGTATTGGTAATACAATGAGGGCTAGGGAGGACTTTTTGTGTGCAAGCACCACAGTTCTGTAAATGCAACCTGACAAGCAGAGCTCTCACAGAACAGAGAGAAAAAGTCTGACCCTCTCATTATAAAGGGTTTCAGTGCCCTCCTCCAGGGTCCCCCTGATTGGTTGTGGGAGGCAGCAGACATTGAACAATCACAGAGTGCCTTGAGATTGTTGGGGCCTGCTTGAGCTGCTCATTGGACAGCGATACATCCACCAGATACTGCTGACTTGCTTACCCCTCCCAACAAGGGACAGTTCAAGAGTTCAACCCGGTTTAGGGCTCCGAGATGTCTGCTCACTCCTCCCCTCTCCACATTTTCCCTCCAAAACCCAACTGCCACAGCACTAATAATAATGACAATGATAATAACATTGTCGTTTTTGTTATTGTTGTTATTACTGATTGTCATTTTTGTTATTGCAATAATGACCGTTTTCATTATCGGTATTGTAATAATGAAAACGACATGCACACCCCTAGGGAATACTGAATCACATCGATTTTAGTTAACAGGATATGGAGTGCTGTTCATTTTGGATATTTTCCATTTGTTTAGAATATTTCATTTGAGTTATTTAATTTTCCCCCCCAATCATTTTAGTATTTCAGTTAATTTGAAGCAATAATTTTGGTATTTGTTTCTATTTAGCAGTGTTGCTCACTAAACAGCTGCACAATGGTGCTCCTCTCAGGACCCAGTCAGAAGTTCTGGAGCAGTGACCAGTCTTTCTGCACCACTGCTTTGCCCCTGGACTAGCCATCCCCTCACCATCCCCGAGTCTTTTTTCCACTGACCAGACAACACCCTTCCTACCTGTTCCTGGCACTGCCACACCACCTAGCTTCTTGGTTGGCTGCCAGCCAGGAGATAAGCTTGTCTGGTAGTAGAAGAACTCTGGGTAGAACATCTGTGCACTTCCTATCTGATCTCTGTTCATGTCTGGCCATTTTTAAATGGCGTCGCGGGGTGGGGTGTGTGTGGGCATGCTAGTGTGTGCACGGTGTGTGGGTGGGGTGTGCACATGGCTGCACACGCATCCCCACTCATCCCAACGTACGAAGCAACTTCCATTTCCCCCGGTTGGTCTGTGCGTGGGGATGAGGGGGGTGAGTGGGGATGTGTGTTAAGTGGGAGCACGCACACACACACACACACACACTCACCACGCGTGCCCACGCTGTATCCTTCACATGGGCCTCTCCTACTCATGAACATGCTGATTTCTGCATGTTCATGAGTGGGAGAGCCCCATGTAATGACTCCCATTTGCCTTGTGTCTGTCCTGACTCCAATCTGCCCCATTCTGTATTCTCTCCTGAGACACTCCCTCAATCTTGTGTCTGAACTTCTCTGCAATTGATTTATGTTCTGGCCCTGGACCCCTAACCCTGACCAGTTATTGAGTTATTGCTATTAGCTCCATTTAATTCACTCAGAATTGTGGCAGAACAATTAAACTGTTCTAAAATCAGAGTATGAAATTTTGTACTTGAATTTGGAATGTCCTATTTGCTCATAAAATCAGATTAGTCCCATCGGACCAGCCCTAGGTAGCTTAATGGTGTTATCTGTGCCAGTTGAATTAGTTATAGACAATAAGTATTTTCAGAATGGAGCTCTTTTTCAAGCATCACCAACTCTTATGGGAAATCTAACTTAACTTCCAACTGACAGGAATAATTGGATATGATACAATAATATCTATTTGCTTCCAAGAGGCCTGCATACCACAGTAACTTAATAATGCAGACTTAGTTGCATTCCAGCCTGCCTTGTGATTTATGATTTTACATGGAGGGGTTGATCGGTAAAAGTATGCCTAGGAATAGGTGTACATTAGGGCACTGTAATAAGGTAGAAAGATGATGATAAATAAAATGATCATATTTGTAGCAAGATAAGTTTGAAAAATTGGCTTTTCCATTCGTTTCCTGCAAAACAGACGAGACTGCAGTAGAGCAGAAGTGATGAGAACACAGACTAAAATCTTGGCTGTTGGGATGGGGAGGAGGGGATGAATCTAAGAGGTGTATGGAACAAAGTAGATGAAACCTGGAAAGGATCCATGGGAGAAGAATGAAGAAATGAGAGAAGTCAAAGATAACTAAAGAGTTGTGACTCAGATTGGTTGGCTGGGGGGGGGGTGTTGCTGTGGGAGAAGGAAAAGGCTGAGACAACTGTGAGCATAAGATGGAGCTTAAATTGGTGTCTAATTTAGTACCCCTAGTTAATACCTGCATTTTCGAGTACCATGTCAGGTACCCAAAGGGTATCCGACTACCCCCAAAATTGATCATTTCTGTTATCCATTTACTGATTTTCTAGTTACTGATTAGCAAATCAGAATGGAAAACTGAAAAATCTGGAAACTGATATTCCAGAACACTGGGTACCAAACCTGACGTTCATATTCCAGAACACTGGGTACCCAGATTAGACACTGATCACATACTGAGTAGTGCCTAAAATTTTGAGGTCAATTTGACTACCAGAAATTCAATGAGTATACCAATTTTTTGTGGGTACTCATTGGCGCTGAGACAAGAGCAAGTGTTCCCATGACGCAGGGAAATACCAAAGTTTTGGGACCATTTCTTTGTGCATGTTTGTTGCTATTTCATCAGTCTCTGGTGATTCTGTGCTGCCACCATTGTCGATATCACAACCTGTAATTTTTTTTCTTCATTTTAAAAAAATTCCACCACTTTCAAGCATTTTCCATTACTTTCCAGGACTTTTAATCACTTTCCAGGACTTTGGGGGACTTTTCCGGCAATTTCCAGCACTTCCTCAGCATTTTTGTGTTTCCACGGCTCCTGGGGATGTGCAGGGGCATGGGATTGGCAACTCTGTTCAACTTGTGAAAAATAACGACAAATGGTGAAAACGTGGAAAAGCCAGTAAGTTTCCACATCACACAAATGAAGGTGAATTACCTGTTTCCTTTAAGCTCTAGTTATGTATGATATTAGGATGTAGCTCCATTGAGGGTCTCAGACTGACGGTCTCAGTCTTGGAAAAGATCAGCTCCTTACCCTACCGTAGTACCATTTTGCGCTTATTGTGCGTGCACAAACAAATACTTTCTTGCGCATGCATTAAAATATATACCAATCCAGACTGGTATCTGGAGATCTAATGTGGCAGGAAATCTGCATCATATCTCTACACATGGATCTAAAACCATGGATAATCTCCATGGAGATCAAAGGGTTGTTCTGATTCAACCTTTGATCACTTTAACGTGAACAGCGAAAAGTCATCTATTTGCAGTGAGGCTAAATAAAGATAAAATGGATAGGAGTGGATTTGAAACTAGTGCTTTATGGCTAGGGGTTGTTTTCATTTTGCTTGGCTTATTATATAGATGCTAATTAATAGATGCTAATTAAGTAACTTCACATATTTTGCCTGGAATAGAATTTGGCCTTCAAGGGTCCTAATTTTAATACTGTATATATTGGGTCATGCCAAACTCTGGGAAAGTAACAACTCCTCTCTTAAAAACAGCATCTAATTTATGTTTTAAAATAGCCAGGGTAGTCTGGTGAATTGGGTGTAATAATAATAGTTTATTAAGCATGGGCTTTCGCCATGGCTAACGCCAAAAGGACATACAAACAAACAAACAAACAAACATAACAAACCTCAATTGTGTATCAAGGCATATTGCCAAAATTAACAATTTAGCAAACATCAAAAAATACAAACAATATGCCATTGATCGAATTTACTTTGATCAAAATATACAAAATAAAAACATAAAGCGCCCCGTTTGGGCATGAACCAACTTTGCAATAGTGTGAGGATTAAGGATAAAAAACTATTTGTTTAGACATAATTTCATCATTGACCAATCTCAAATCGTGATCAGCATAGCATGGAACAAAGTTATAAGGTTCACAACACCCTTAGGTCAACCACTACTTCCCTAAGAGATAACCAATATGACATATCCTTCAATCATAGCCTATTAGGGAGAAGGATGCATCACAACCCTTAGTATAGCTCTCAAAAGACTAAGCTTGTTTGCATGAAAACCTACCACATGCCTTTGGATTCTATATCATCCCCACCAATATTAATTATTACTCATGTGGTTTCCAATTTGATGCAACTCCAACCCTTCCATGAATAACCCAACCCCACTGGGGAAAGTCGTAATAGTCCTATCCTTCGGTTAGTTGTTTGCGCTTAAGGGAGGCCAACCATACAAAAGTTGCGAATGCAACTAAGTCCTCCTTTTTGGATAGGGAAAGAAGCCTCCTATATTCATTACCCAGATCTATATGCCCCCAATCGCTAAACAGGGGATAAAGCCAAACGGCTCTGAGCTCTCGATAGTGGGGGCAAACAAGCAAAAAGTGCTCAACCGTTTCCACCTTTTCCAGGTGGCAAGTGCACAGTTGTTCGGCATAAGGAGTCCTCCTATATCTCCCATCTACCACTGCTGTCTGCACAAGATGGAACCGAAGGAGAGAATAACTCCTTCGCAATGTGCAATTTGAGAGGACATCCAAATACTCCTCTAATCCCTACTTGAGTTTGACTAACCCAAACCCTGGAGCAACCCTCCAGCTCCTTAAACTGCCATATCCTCCTGGCGAGTCATGTCTTTAAATCTGGTCTGGACCTCTCTAGTAATAGCTGTTATAGGCTTGTCAAAAAAGTAAGCAAAGGAGAACCCCTGGGACTGAATGAGGTAACCCAAATATCTTAACCATGGGTACCCTCGTGGGCCAGAATATACTAATTCTTCATGTTGGCATAGCCTGGGGAGGGATTCCGTGTGCAAAGACAGCGAATTGGGTGTAAGCGCTTTACCTTGGAGAACAGAGTTCAAACAAATCCTGTCTCAGTCATGAGCTCACTGGACAGCCATGGACAAGCAACTATCAGCCTCAGTTTCCCATCAGTAAACTGAGCATAATTATGACCTACCTCACAGGACTGTCATGAGAGTGGGGCTGCTTTCACACATTGCACAATGGGCTATTATAATAACTAGGGATAATGACCATGATCCAGCAAAGACCATACGCCAGGGCAAGGGGCCTTGTGCTGGCACAGGACCGTTAAAAAGCATGTCATGGTGAGTGAGGGTGTGTGAGTGCCAGCAGTTGCAGAGCACTGTCGGCCTGCTGGCCACACACCCTCCAGCTCCATGGCGGCCACAACCCCACTGCCCAGGAAATGGGGAACACAACCCCAGGGCAAATCCCACAGGAGCCATGGGACAGACCCCCAGACCCCTCCCCCCCCCAGTGACTGGACCTAATATGCCTGCAGGGACTTATTCCTGCTGAGCAGGAGTAAGGCAGGTGCAGCCATTGGGAAGAAGGCACTGGCCACCATGTTCCCCCGAAGCTGCTGCACACCGGCCCGGCCAGCCCCTGAATCCGGACCACAGCACTCACCTGACATTGCAGGAACCCTGGATCATTCCCCTGGAGACTTGACTCCTGTTTGGCACATAGAGTAGTATGGGAGGAGCTGTGTTTGCTGGGGGACTGTCCAGGGCTCCCATGATGTTGGGTGAGTGCTGTGGACCAGGTTGTGTATAGCGGTTTCAGGGGGTAAGGGGACCCCCATCTGACCCCCTTCCTGCTGCTCCATCATTGCCCTGCCCCCTACATCTGGCCCATGCATGGCACAGTGACTGGAGCTGGTTAGGACACTGGTCACCGATACCCCAGGGCTATCTGCCCATGCAGCTTTCCCCTGTGTAGGCAAATAGAAGGAGCACGCCCAATACCGGGTATTATAATTCCACATTTTTTGTAATGTGTGAATGCACTATTCCCCTTTTATGCTGCAAGATCTTGAGTCAGTGTAAAAGCTGGCTTTTATAACTGGAGATTTTGCAGCATAAAAGGGGAATAGTTCATTCACACATTACAAAAATTGTGGAATTATAATACCCTGTATTATCTCCAGTTATTATAATAGCCCATTGTGTAATGTGAGAAAGCAGCCTGAATTACATAATGATTCTAAAGCATTTTGAACACTGATAGTGCTATAAAAATAATAGTAAAATGAATACTTAGTGACAGGATTGCAAAATGCAAAACACAAAAGGTACCTAACAAAATAAGCATCTATTCCAAGTAAAGAAATGCACAGGAACAAACCATTACAGCACTTTCAGGCATGGAGTATCTTTCAACATTTTACTAATATGTATGCAACCCTTTAATCAACCCTATGGGTGTTAGGGATGGGCGAACAGAATGCCGTTCGGATGTTCGGACGTTTGGTCATTTGGTTCGAAACCTGAGTTTGGGTTCGGCTGTTCGGTTCGGCGGAGTTTGGTTTGGCCAAACTTGGATGAACATTCAAAAAAGTGCTATCGGTACCGAAACAGAAACCGAAATTTTTTAGGTATCGGTATTTTTGGCCCTGAAACCATCCCTGGTGTCCACCCCTGGTGCCAGGAAGTCTGCTTCTCAGCTGCCTTCCCCTTCCAGTCACGTTTTTCCTGACCCCAAACTCAGCCGAACTCAGCCGAACTTTTCCGAACTCTTGGGCCGTTCGAACGTTCGGTTCGGAAGTTCGGTTCGGTCGTCCGAACAGGCCGAGTTCGGGCCTAACTCCGAACTTCCAAACCGTGTTCTCCCATCCCTAATGGGTGTTGACAAACAGGAGGGGAGTCCCCTGCTGCCCTCCCCAAGGCACCACCCACAGGTTCTGTAAAGGACTCAAACAGAGAGACAGGCATTCCTCCCTGCCATAGAGTCTGCCTGTGCATCTCACCACAATAAAGTTGTAGTCGCTCCTTGGATGACCTAGGCTGCTGGGTGCGACTTCATGAACTTGAATGCACGCATGCATCAAAAAACTTAGGGGGGCATGGGGAGGCCATGTGGCCTCCCCAACACATGGGCAGCAAGTCACGTGGCAGTGCACTACCTCGGTTTATCCTGGATTCACCTGCATAGCATCATCTGCCTTCCCTGGGACGTCGTGAATAGTGGCTCTTGGGTGAACATCTGACAGTCAAGTGAGTGAATCTGGGGTTAATATGGGCTAATGTAGGGTAATTTCTTGTCTGTTTATACCCTTATTTAGAATTGCAGCAAACTCTGCCCATCTCCACCAAAGCTGTTGTGTGTTCATTTAAACAAACAAAAAAACCCCAACCAAAACAAATAGTTTAGCTTATTCCAGGCTTTTTAAAACTTTCACTGCTTTTATCCTTATAAAATATAGGCCCTGTTTTAAAGCAGATTGGCACAGGAAAAGATTGAACTCATCTTGTTTATGGGCTGAAGGAGTTGGCTAGGTAGCTGCATTCTCAACTGGTATTGTACAAAGGGAAAGTAAATTTATTTCAAGAAACCTGATCCTCAGCATAGGCCAAATGATGAGTGTGTATTCAGATAGAGCTGAAACAGGTAGCTGATTTGCTACCCATCAACAATGACCACATTTTTTTAGTACTGTGTCAGGTACTCCATGGGCTACTTGATTACCAGTTGGGTACTTGGATACCCCAAAATTGGTAATTTCTGGTACCAATTTTCACTACCAGTTGGTAAATTGGGATGGAAAGCTGGAAAATTGGAACCAGAAATTGACATTCTGTGACTGGAAGTTGACATTGTGGGACGTTCCAGGGCATCAGGTACTTGAACCAGGTTGCAATCAGGTTGCATTTGGTACCCAATATTGTTGAGCCAATTTGGGTACCGGAGATTCGATGGGTATACCCACGTTTGCGAGTACTCCTTTCACTCTAATTCAGATTCTGCAGGATAATCCGTACCGTAAATGTCAATGGGAGTTTTCCCATCGACTTTAATGTCAGTGTATTGTGCCTTTTCTGTCATGGCTGCTACTGAGGGGTGGTGGCTGAGTAATTAAGTCACTCAACTATATCCCTGAAGGTTGCTTTTGGTTAAATATATGAAAGTTGCTTGTATATGGTGCTGGTATCTTTACCATGCATTTGGTGCAATGCAGTCATGGAGGTAGGAGGTTGGTGTGGGCCCTGCTACAAAATACTGAGCCAGGCCCTTGGTAAGATCCCCATAGCTCCCAGACTGCAGTCCAGCTCATTCATGTTGGAGACGACTCCCCTTCCACCCACTCTGGCTGCCTACTGTTGATTAAATCTCCCTGGCAGGCCTTGGGTGGACTCTCTGGAGGCAGGGAAGCTGCATGGAAGCTAGACCACTACAAGGACTGCTTCAGGAAAAGAATTTACTGAAAAATCTCGAACAAACTCAGTACCCAGAACAGCCTCTCCATCGCAGAAAGGAAGGCCACACCCAAGGTCCATGTAACAAGGCACATTCATACAACATCCTTCCCTCTTGCATGCAATATATCACTGGTTCCTATATCACGAAAGGTCAGAATTCTGATCGGACTGAACAAAACAAAATATGGTCTTTTGTGCATGTGCAAAATGGCTTGGTTGAAATTCCAATCCAAAAATAATTTCAGTCAAAATTCGTTTTGATTTTGAAGATCTTTTCTGTGAAATCGAAATAGCTTTTTAAAATCAGCCCTAGCAAGGGGTCATCAAGGAGCCGAGTTGGAGGAAAAGATTTCAAAGAACATCCAAAGTGTGAGTTCATACCACTCCCCACTTTAAAAGAGTGTTGTAAGAATGAGCCTGTATATTCTATGGATTCTCATTCACACTGAATGAGAATCAGAGTGCCAGAGCAGCTAGTGACACAAACCCACATTTGGAGTGTTGTGTGAAATCTTTAGCACTCCCTCTGCACCTTGATTACCCTGTTCTATGCCACAGAATGCAAAGTGTTGGATGTTAAAAATGCAAGGTAATCTGCAGCAGTGTGAATGCATTGCTTCTGGAAAAATCAAACACAGATTAAGGAATAAAAGATGAGTTTGCTATAGAGATAAGAATATGTTGTTTGAATGAGCCCAAAGTGAGTAGTATAACACATACCTCATGTGCTCCTGCAGTGCCAAATCCACAGATGTTGGGGCTAGGCCTGAAATGAGCAACTGCAATTAATATTTTTTTCTGTCAGAAACAGGTCATGTGCCTTCATTTGTATGACAAGGAAACTTACTGTCTTTTTGCTATTTTTCACTATTTTTTTGGTTATTTATGACACCTTAAGTCAGTTGCTTGAGCTGCCTCGCCTTACTTTGTTACATACCTGCCCTCAGTTGTGCCAATTGTTCTGCAATTGCTGTCTATTTTAAATTGTGCCAATTTATGGCACTTAAAAGAGACATACGTTGACAGAAAGTGCCATAAACTGACGGAAAGTGTCATAAGTTGACGTAAAATACCAGAAATAGATGAAAATGCCAGAAATTGATGTAAAATGATGAAAAGTGAAGCAAATATTGGAAACTGATGGAAAATTATGGAAAACCACAGGTGCTTATCTCACAATAGTTGAAGCGTAGAATCAATGCATAGTGAGGAAATACTGACCAACAGTTGCAAGCGCACTCCCGAAAGGCAGGTAAATTTCCTGATGGTATGAAAACACTTGCTCTCTCCTCACCTCTAGTTGGGGACTTGTGAAAAATGATGGTGTGGGTCCCCTTTAATATAGGACTTTTGACAAATACACACTGAATTGCCCTTAGAAAAAAGAACATGTTACTACAGTTAATTTTTGATAGGGTCCATGCCAGGGCCTCCTGCATTGCAGACCTATATGTAAGGCATATGTTGTTGTTTTTCTGTTTTTCTCATGGATCTGATGTGTTGGGAGTACCCTTCTGTATTGCTGTGGACTCTCTATAGGCCAAGGCTTTCCATGCTTGAGGTCCTACAAGCCCATATTTTATGCAAATGCATCCTACCCTTATTTTGTCATTTATTCATGGACACCATCAGTTGGAGGCCCTATGCGGTCCCCTACCACATGGGACCCTGTGTGAAGCTGCACAATAGGAGTCTGCAGAAGGGAGCAGCTTTGTCTTTGTTTTGGATTCATTTTTGTTTCAAAAATTTAGTTATGTATTTATTTTGTTTGTAATTTAACTTTGTTTTAATAGTTAAATTAGTTGCCCATTATTTTCAATGGGCATCACTGTACAGCTCTTGCATTCATTTAAATAGAGGTTTTACTTTGTCTCTCTGATACTCTCTCATCCCCAAATTTGCAAAGAGTGTCCCAGGACGAGAGTGTGGCAGGCAGCGGGCAGGCACAGCAGCAGCAGGCACTTGTAGACATCAGGCAGGCACTGAAGCAGTAGGCACAAGCAGCACCTCAAGTATGAGAGGGCTTCAGTTTGCTGAGAGTGCCTCAAAGTGGTTGGTTGCCATATGAGGTAGAGAGATAATGACAGGTGGGCACTGGACAGTTGCCAGTACCCCAAATATAAGAGTATGTCAACTTAAATTAAGTGCCATAGGTGGGCAAGCTATGAGAGAGAGGCAGACTGGCAGGCAGTGGGTGAAAACAGCAGTAGCAGAATCAGGCAGTGGCAGCAGGGCGGGCTCCAGTTTTTTGTGGGCCCTTGGGCAACAGAGTATGAGGGGGGGGGCTTTTTCCAATACCTCTCCCCCACTGTAGACTACAGTAACCCCAAACAGCCCCTCCCTCTCCCTGTCCCCATGCCTCTTTCCCCCAGAACCTCCAAACAGCCTCTCTGTCTGTCCCCATGCCTCGCTCCCCAGAACCCCCCAACACTCCTCTCTCCCTGTGCCCAATACCATCCATACCCATGCCTCACTCTCCCCCCACAGAGTCCCCAAGCTCATCAGTTCTTCTTCGAGCAGCTCCTCACATTCTCACAACACCCAGTTGTGAGAATATAAGAGCCATCTCTACGAACCTTGTTCACAAGGTATCAACCTTCTGTTTTTCTTTGAGGCAGGCAGTGTGCCTGGTAGGCAGCAGGTGGGCACATGAGTGGCAGGCAGTGTGATAGGGTATTCATGGTATGACAGGGCTTCAACTTGCAGAGGGTGCCCCAGGGAGCACAGTTATTTCACACTGCTACCATCAGCAGTATCCATTTCATGCATGCGCAGATCAGTCACCCTTTTTAAAAATGTCAGCAACGCTGCTGATGGCCGTTTTGCACATGCAGAATGGCTTTTAATTTTTTTGAAAAAGATTTTTGTTACCATTTTCTAAATTTTTTAATGGATTTAAATATAAATCCATCTATATAGATAGACCTTCTCACTGGCCTTCCCAGGTCTCACCTTTCTCCCCTCATCTCTGTCCAAAACTCTGCTGCCAGGGTCATCTACCTCGCCGGTCGCTTCAACCATGTGCAGCCCCTCCTCTCTTCGCTTCACTGGCTTCCCCTTCCTGAACGAATCCTGCACAAGCTCCTAGTCTTCACCT
>QEPC01010657.1:7784132-7794879 GCA_003113815.1 Sphenodon punctatus
GTGTTACATTTTATTATACATGTTGCAGGGCACCCATAGAGTACACTTGCAGCCCTGCAACATGTATAGTAGTAGTATATGTTTATTAAGCTGAACCAATGGTCATGGCTTTAACATTCGTTCTTACATCAAAAATGACTGACATTTAAGTAAAATTTAAAATAAGCTGGGTTCAATGTAAAAATGTAGCAATAAAACACACAATACAACACAAACAAGGAACCCAGGTGACACACAAGATGAACAAAAAATCAAAAATTAACAGGACATAGTGACACCTACCCAATTGGCAATTTAAGTTCCATAAAGAGTTTGCTAATAGAGAAAGCAGAAATTAACAATTTGATCACACTAGCAAAAACACCAGGGTCTGTGTCTGCCAATGTTAAACTAAGAAGGGCCAAATCCATCCTACCCGGATAGTTACCAATAAATGGCCCTAATAGTTCAACCCCAGACTTGTCATACAGATGGCAATGAAAAATGACATGTTGTGCTGTTTCAGGTTCCTGCTGTTCAAAAGGGCAGAGTCACCGGGCAGCAGGAATTCCACTATAACGGCCGTCCAGCAGCTTAGTGGGCAGGGCATTAAACCGAGCCGCTCATTTTATCAGCATCTGTGTGAAAAGGGCTCTTGTCTCCAGCTCTGTCGCCCCCATCCCTTGTCTCCCCCTCCCTTGTCTTTCTTAGATTGTAAGGCCCTGGGGCATGGACCCTGTCTATTTTCAACAGTTATAAAGTGTCCGATCCATTGCTTGTGCTATTTAAATACTGTATTTTATTTATTTATTATTATTATTATTATTATATTTTATATATCATAAAAAGTATATAGTATAATATATATAACACAATAGCACAGACAGTGGGCCCTATCCGAAGCCCTGCGCATCCTGCACAGAGCCACGTGCATGCGTGACCGTGCACAAACTGCATGGATCCCCATTGTGGGCACATTGTGCCCCAAGGAAACCATGCACATGGGATCCACGGGGCATGGGATCGTGGCCACCGACTATACACAGGCAGAACGAATGAGAGACAATTCTGTTCAAAATGAAACACCCTACGCTGAACTTGACTATCAAGAAAGACAGAAAAAAAGTGAGGACAAGTGAATGGGATTAGGGAGGGAATGCTAGAAGCACAAAACAAGCACAATTAGTAGGAGAGGAATCTCTCTCTGGCAGGCATTCAGTGATCACACGCAGAACTAGGAGCCAGAGTGAGCCTTGCAGGCTCTCGCAGGGGGATATAAACTGCTCTCCAATGCTCTCCACCAATCCCAGTGATTGGCACTGCCAAGCTGCTGGCAACATCGAAGAAAGATCTATCCCAGGGGTTCTCTGTGTCTGTCACACTGTTCCCTGATGTGTTCCCAATGCCAATTGGCCAGCAGGGATGCCAATCATGTCCCCTGACTGCTCATTCCCCTCCCCTTCCCCTGGAGTACTTTGGCAGCCTCATGGCAGTCTGAATAGAGTGTAATGTTGTGGTGAAACGAAAATGAATTTTTCAAATAAATTTTGTTTTGAATATGCATTCGTTTTAGTTAAATTAGTAACTAAAATGAATGTAGAAAAAAATTGTTTTAGTTACTAATTTTAACTAAAGCAAATTGCACACCCCTACTGCACAGTCTGTATGTGCCTCCCCTCTGCTGAGACGTCTTGGGTATACTCTGATGTACAGCAATCAAAATTTATTCATTTGACTCCATGCATGAGAAAAGGTTGTAGGATCAGGTTTTTAGGGTATTAAAACTATGGAAATAAACAAAAAGGTCAACATAGGGTAGGATAAGACATAACTTGATAAAGGGGGAAAGTTAAAGCCAAATGATCAGTTGGTGTAAATCAGATTTATCTCTATTGTTGACTTCCAGGGATCATTAACAATTTGCATCAGCTAAGGATCTAGCCTTTAATATTTTCTTTAACTAAATAGGAGAGTTGAAAATGTTCTCCAGAGGTAAACATAATTCCTGCTGCTCACTCCGGCAACCAGTGACATCACTTCCTGGCTGTTGAAATTAGATGATATTGAACCCACTAGGGTTTCATTAAAAATAGCAGCTTAATAAATCTGCCTATCCATTGATTAGGCAACTGCAATGACATCATTAAGACAGAATGCTTTCATTTTAGATCCTTTAATGAAGCGCTTTGTCATGTTTTAAATCCCACATAAAATGAGGTGGCCTCTAAAAATAGGGATATATTTTCTGGAGCAATATTTTTCAAAAATTCCAGGTGTGATAGTGAAGGGAAAAAGCAATTAAAATAATGAATCAATAGAGCAAAAAGGAAAAAAAAGAAGAATGGGATGCTTTTGATATGCATTTATCTCCTAATTAAGGTCAATAATATGGCAAATGTTTTCTTTCTTTCTTTCTTTCTTTCTTTCTCCTGTCCTTCCTAATAAGGCTCAGGGTGGCTTACATCATATAAAACATGTAAAAACAGATTTAAAAAACCCTAAAAACCTCAACCTTGACCCTTACTCCCAATCCAATCCCACCAAGCCCTATCCCTGACTTCAAAACCCTTGGCCAAAGAGAGAGGTCTTCAATTTCTTCTGGAAGATGAGCAGGCTTGGGATTAGATGGATCTCCAGGGGGAGGGAGTTCCATAATTGTTGGGCAGCCACCAAAAATGTCGTTCTGTGTGCCCTTGTGAAAAATTCATGGGCAGATGCTACGTGCAAGCAGACACTCCCGGACGACCTCAGAGGCCATGACAAAACATAAGGGGAGAAGTGATCTTTGCAATACATGGAGAAATGGAGCTCAAGCCCGTATAGGGCTTTATAGGTGCATTTTTAGACGTGCCACCGTGCACACGGATTTTAAAAAATCTGTGTTTAGAAAAGTTGTGCAGGTGGCGTTTAGCACGTCTCCATTGCATTATTTAAATCCAATTACACGGTGGCATGTCTAAAACATCAAAAACAGCAATTACAGGGGCACTTGCTGAATGTTTTTTCTGTGTCCTGTGAATGCGTGCACATGACAGTTCATAAGAGTTTTTGCAAGACATGTGGAAACCAGAAATAACTCCTGTGTGCAGATGCTACTTCGAACCCCATACAGAAATAAACACAGCACACAGATTCAGCCTTGGTAAACAAGAGAGGGTGATCTATTTGGAATATAGACTTTGTGGCACTCCGGAATTCAGCCTGACCTGAACCAATAGCAGAAACACATACCAGTAGATACCTGGCAACTGTCTTGGAAGCTCTTCTTCTCTGGAATCAAGACTTCAGGCAAATTAAGTGGGTAGAAAACCAACCTTTTCTACAAATTCAATTGGATACCATCCTTTAAAAATTCAGAGCTTCTTGCTTGGCAACATAACCAAGTAACAAGCTGTCACTCAGAAGCCAGCACCAAAAAAAGAGAGTATTGCTCATCGCTAAGTGATGTAACATGACATCTGGTGTATGAAAACTTTAGCTGTCTTATACACTGGCTAATTTGTGTTCTCTTGACTTGTTATACCGCATGGAAGCAGTACAGTAGGTACGCAAGTAGTATGTATCAGTACAGCTGATGGCCCAGGCTTCATGAGTGCTGTGCATTTTCTGCCAGCATGAGGCATGTTCTTGCTCTTTTTCAGTTTGAAATATAAAGCCCAATGTGCTAGGGATGGCCTTTTCCATAGCTGCTGAGATTGTTGGCATTTTTGGAATGGCGTGTAGAAATCCAATACATTTTCAGGATGGATCTTTGTGTAACCACCTGCGAAGTCAAGGATATATATATATTTACTTATTTGATGTAGTTGGTATTTAAAACTGTTGGGAGAAAACAGAAGTGGTGTAGTATGAAGGATGTGATCAGCCAATCAGAGGCAAGAGTTGGCTTAGAATTCTGTGAGTTGCCAGTTGGAGAGCGGAGAAGCCACACAGAGAGGAGGAAGCTGAGGAGGGAGTGTGGAAACAGCAGACACTCTGGGGAGCGTGCTGGGTAGGGATGGGAATTTCGGTTTTGGATTAATCTGTAATTGGCAGTAACAGATTCATCCTAACCAAATCGTAAATTAGGGTTCTCAGTAATGGCTCTGAAGTTTGGATCTGTATCCCCCACCCCCATTCCCATTCCCATTCCATGCCTGGGGCCCTCAGAGAACTTGACTGAAGCACCGCTGCTGCTGTAGGGACACTAGCAGGCTCCCTCGGTGCGGTTTCCTCCCTGCTCCTTATTGTGCATGCAAAAAATGGCAACCATCCCTAACCAAAATGTCAGTAACATCGTTTTGGTTGCCACCACTTTGGTTAAGGGTGGTGGCCATTTTGCACATGTGTGATAAGTAGGGAGGAGCCCCCAATGAGTGAGCCTGCCGGAGCCCCCACAGCAGCAGCAGTACATCAGTTAAACCCTCTGAGGCCAGTAAGTAACACCCTGGGGCCCCATGGACCAACTGCCCCAGGAGTCGGGATGGATGAGAGACATTGGGTATTTTCAGATGTGATGGGGCCTGTATTGGCCCCATCACAGAATCACCCTTTGATCCCCCACCGGGATCAAACCGGCGCATCCAACAGACGTGCCAGCTGATCCCGGTGGGGACTCGGGGAGGGGGCGGGGCCATGAAGCACAATGTGCGGCCACACGGCCCAGCCCCCCACGCTCCCTCGCCGAGTGACCTCCTGGGAGACGGGTGGGCACCGCGGCCAATGCAACCGCAGTGCCAGCCCACAGTGACCATGGCCCAGAATCCTGCTGCTGATTCCGGGCTGTGGCAGGGGGACAGACATGATGATCCCCTTGCTCAAGGGGGGGAATCGCATTCAACATGCAATTGGAGATGGTCTGGGCAGGACCTCCGTTTGCGCAGTGAATGTGATTTCCCCCTCCCCCCCCGGTGATTCATGGGGGTGAACATCTGGGGGGGAACTTCTGTTCCCCCCCATCAGACATTACGGGATCACGATCACCATGTGGGGATCCACTGTGGTTGAGCGTGATCTCGTAACGTCTGAAAATACCCATTGTGACTTCAAAATGGAAGAGATTTAAGTATCAATTGCTAGACTATTACCTACCATAGAAAGCTTGATATTTTTTCAAAGTTCTGAATGAAAGATTTCCAGTTTGTGTTAAAATAAGAACAGTGGTGATGGCCTCTTTTGGAAGAAAGAATGATTGTCCAGAACCAGGAAGGGGTGGAAATGCCCAATCATCCTGTCTCAAAGTGGTGTCAGAAGTGGGGTAGAGAGCAATCACCCCAAACTCAGATAAGATCCAGCCCCAGGGAAAAAGCATGTGGGGCTGACTTTGAAATGGCAAACCAGTAGAACTAAACATGAAAACAAAAAAACAGCTGCTTGCTCTCTGTAGAGAGAGAAGCATCCCTGTTAAGAAAACAGTCTCAAAAGAGTGGTCGGGACAGTTGCTGCTTGAACTGGCTGACATGGAAATGGAGGAGGCTTCCACATCTCAGGGGGAGGAGTCAGCTACTGCTGAGCACAGTTCCAGAGAAGAGAATGTTTGTGAGACAGGCCTCTTTTAAAGGAGGTGCTTAAAAGCACTTCCTGAGCTCTGTGTTCAGAAAAAAGCCACGCAGGGAGTGTTTACATGCTCCCTGCGCTGCCGGAAGTGATGTGCTCTCCATTGTCAGCAGCGACGATGACTGGAGATGTGGGACTTTGAAGTGGCGCATTCTGAAAGCCTGAAAAGTGAGGCACATCACTTCTGGCAGCGGAGGAACATGTAAACACTCCCCTACGTGGCTTTTCTCTGAACGCGGGGCTCAGGAGGCGCTTTTAAGCGCCGCATTTAAAAGCGGCCACAACAACAACCCACAGCAAGCATGGGACTATCACGGGAGATCACGCTGGAGAGACTGCATCTTCTAAATGAGCAAAAATTAACTGAGACTGAAATATCTCGAAAGCAACTGGAAGTAGAGTCAGAAAAAAATCGAACGGAGGCCGAATTGAAAAGATTAGAGAATCAAGCCCAACGGGAGATGAAAAATTTAGAGAGCTTAAGACAAAACTCTATAACACTGGAAAAGCAAGAAACTCACCATGGAGAATGTAATTCAGTTCTTCTCAATAAGAGCACTTTCACACCTGCGGCGGTGTCCGGCCCCACACAGATTTTGGCTCCGGGAGAGAATCCAGGAGCCAAAATATGTGCAGGGTTTGGTTGGTGGAAAAGGTCCTCCTGACCCTGTGCGGCTTTGTCGGGAATCACCCGTAAAAGTACAGGGCAGGCAAATCCAGCTCTGTACTTTTGCGGGTGGTCGCCAACAAAGCTGGGGGGGCGGGCTTTTACACCAGCCAAACTCCATGCATATTTTGGCTCTCGGATTCTCTCCTGGAGCCAAAATTTGCACAGATCTGGCCCCTGCTGAAGGTGTGAATGTGGTCTAAGACTTAGTTGGATGCCAGCATTTTCCCCAGGCTCAAAGAGGGATCAGACGTAGATGTGTTCTTCAGTGCATTTGAAAGAGTGTGGTCTCTCGCCGGTTGAGTGTTACAGCATCCCATGTTCCCCTTTAGCCACCAGCTGTCTTGAAATAAGCTAGAGGTGCCCACTCCCCAGAGTGTCTGCTGTTTCCACACCCTCCCCTCCTCCCAATGTGGCATAAGTCCTTCTCCCTTCTCCAACGGACAACCTCCAGAATTCTTAACCAGTTCTTGCCTCTGATTGACTGATCACATCCTTGAGACTCTCTTAAACCACTTCTGTTTCCTCCCAACAGTTTTAAGTACCAACTATATCAAATAAATATATATGTATCCATAACATCACACTGTCATTTCAGTTATTCTGCTTCAGTAACTCCTGTACTCTAAGGGAAATCCAGCTCAGGGCTGCCTACAAAATTAAATTCAGGAAGCTGTGGGGACAAGAGAGTCTCTTCTCACTGCCCCTCTCCAAACACTGTGATGTCCCAATGCTCAGAAAGGGGTGCTTTTGTGCCAGGAAGGGGCAGGGAGACCCTTTGCACCACCTCTTTCCGACATGGCCATAGACACTCTCTGAACATTGTAATGTCATTGCACTCAGAAAGAGGGTATGACTACATCATAAAGGGGAATGGGATGTGACCCTGCTTGCTGACCAAAGGGGTTGAAGTGGGCAGAGCCAGGAGAGAACATGGGGTCTGAAAATGCATACCCCTGCTCTCCCCTGCCAGCTGGATCCTTCGGGACTTTAAATCAAGGAATAATATATTCCTCTCAGATACTTAAATTCTTCTGGATAATGATGGCTGTTCAGGATCAGAATCGTTCAGGTCCTCTTGGGGTTGCACAGTTTGCCTCCCAGAACATCTCCACCTTCCTTGATGCCACACTGTCATCAACACAGATCACCACCCAACTGGCAAAATAGACCCTGGGCCAGGGGTTGATGAAGAAGTAAGAGGTATAGCGGTATTTTCAAAAGCATTCACCATTCAGTGCTGAGTGGTTCAGTGTAGCCTAGTGGATAATGTGATGAACCAGAATTCAAATCCCATCTTAACCTTGGGTGCCCTTGGGCAAGACGCTGTCTTCCAGCCTCAGTTCCCCATCTGTAAAATGGAATAATGATAACATACTTCATATGGTTGTTGTGAGGGTGAACTAAATAAGGATTGTAAGACACTTTGGACATTGGAAGTCCTATATAGTTATAATGATAAATGATGATAATACTTTAGGGATAAAACTGAAATGAATACCCACAAAACCAGAAATACTCGAATCTCTGGAACTTTGATAAACTTTAAAATATCGGGTACCTGATTTTGACCTGATTCAAGTATCTGATGTCCTGGAATGTCCCAGACTGTCGACTTCCAATGCCAACTTTTTAGTTTTCCATCCTTATTTTCTTTGTTTGCTTGTTTTTACTGATTGGTAACTGGAACATTGAAAAACTGGGAACAGAAATTACTGATCTTTTGGGTGTTCAGGTACTCAATAAATACTCAGGTAGCCTTCTGAGTACCTGAGGGGGGTACTCAAAACTTCCGGTATTACCCATGGGTAGCAAATGAGCTCCCTGTTTCAGCCCTACCCAGGGATTGTCACAGGATTTTTCGAGGTGTTGAATACTTTGTTTCAGACACTCCCATTTCTACTGTTTTTCCAATCACTTTGGTGTGGATGCTCAGTTATTCACCTGGAAATACAAAATGACTGAAATAGGCAGAAAAACCAACCCCAAAATAAAACACATATCTAATATGAGGCAAGGGAAGCAGAAATTATTAGTGCTTCGTATTCACTTAATTGAGACCAATTTGAAGTGGATAAAATTGTCGGACACGATATTCGCTGTGAAGATTTGTTTCAGCTCTGCTATTTTTCGTTTGGTAGGAATTTAATCAGCTGTTGTGTCTATATGCTCCCTCCGATTGATCAAAATAGGTATCTGTGTTTTAGTTTGCAGTAGCTTGTTTTTTCCCAGAGTGGAAGTTTTAAGGAATATAATATAGGTTGCTTTGTACATCAGCTAAATTTTCTCTTTTATTTTTCTAAAGGTCAAAGATAAAAGCATTCATTAATTGAGGTTGCATGCTCTACTATTATACATGCCCTAATTCTGAACTTTTCCTTGTAGTCTATGCACAATGTTCAACCATAGGATGTTTTCAGTGCCCCCACACATGATTCATATGACGTCATCTGTCAGTGAGAACTGGAAGGATTTACACAGATGAAGACAATGTACAGACAATGTACAGGTCAGAGGGGGTGAAGCACATTAGAAGGATTGGAAACAGAAATATATTTAGCCTAAATGGCGGTGCAAGATCTCCAGCTGAAACCAGAACATTTCATGGGATCAAAGCCATTGTTTTCAGTGATTCTGAGCCAAAGTACAATATATAAGAGCACAGATTGGTGGATTTATGAGGGAATCACTGAGGGGGAAAAAGTTGTAATCATGCTTGATAAATGAACAAGGAAACTCTGAATGTAATTGTGACAGGGGGTCTTCCCAGGCTTCTCTAGGCTGCTGGGGTGACGTCTGGGGAATCAGTGGTTAGCCCCTAGCCATGCATTTACCTGCCTGTAGGTAGTAATCTTGTAGTTTGGTCCCTGTCCTTGGCCTCTAGGGCTGATGCGGCAGCAGCTGTTACTGCGCCGCAACTCCATTCCGCCATTTCGGAATTGCCCGCGCCACACCGCGGCTTTTCTGCGGACATTCCGCTAATTCCGCCGGCATTCTGCAAATTGTGGAATTGCAGAAAAATTGAGGAAACTGTCGGAAAACCGCTGTTCCCCTATTTTGTGGTGCTGGCGGAATGGCGGAAGTAGCGAAAATGTCATGTTTCTGCTATTTTGTGAAGCCTGTGGAAGTAGCGGAATGAAATTAGCAGAATTGCGGAAGTAGCAGAATGAAACTAGTGGAATGAAAGCCTCTGCCATGCCGTACCACTAATTGTGGAAACGCTGTTTCTGGCGGAAATAGCTACCGCTACGAAATTCCGCTACAGCCCTATTGGCCTCCAGCCACCCCTAGAGCCAAGGCTATGCCACCAGGAGTGCAAACAGTCTGTGTGGGCTAGAGCCCCTTTCAGTCTTATTACCCCTCTGGGTCACGATAGGTCCTATGAATCTATGTGTGTGGCCCAAGCTGGACAGATCCCACCTGTTGTTCCTCTGGATGATTGCTGCATGTCTCCTGGCTGACCTCCGGGCTTCAGTCAGGCCTTGCTTGTTTAGGAGGAGAGAGCCCCTTCACAGCTCCTTCTCCTATGGTCACACCAGCTAGACTGAGCTCAGCCGCTATAAAGGGCTCAGACATGCTCAGTCTGACACAGCCTCACTGAGCATGTGCATGAACTTAGTCTCTGGAGTGATCTGCAGGCTCTACTGGGCATGCCCTTTGACTAAGACTCAGGGAAGTTTCCTAGACCTAACTGGGCACCGGGCATGCTCCAAAGCCTGTCATATACTCTGAAGCTGCTCAGGCAGTGGGGGGTGGGGGATGGGGGGTTGATTACTTTCCACTCTTTTAGTATTTTATGGGGTTAACTGGTATTTTTTATCGTTGGTTTTATTTAGAACGATTTTTGTACGCTGCCCTGAGCTGCTATGGTGCAGGAGGGCACAGGATAAAATATAATGAAATAATGAAATAAATAAATAAATAACAGGGCTCCTTCAGCCTTACAGGAGCCACCCTATTACAGTCATTCTTTTGATTAAAATGGAGATTACAGTGTGCTAAATTTTAAAGGAGAGTAGCAATCTTGACATAGATATATAGAAATTCTCCACATTCTAGTCAAACGCTGTACCAAACTGTGCCATCTATTCTGGGAAAAATCTCAAGATCTCCTTCCCTTTCAAGATTTTTCTCATCTCCTTATTTACACAGGCATGAGCTATTTGTCGTCTGCTGTGGTAGTTTACATCTCTACAGTAATCTCTACTGATAATAATCTTTTGTAACCAGGGCCCAGTGAATTCTGTACAACTCAATCACATCCTGGGGAAGACTGGGGTGATGTCTGTGGGGAGGAGCAGATGATATGAGGATGTTCTCTCCTCCTTTGTGGCCCTGACTGTTGCTGGGGTCTGGGTGGAGGTTCTGGGCCAAGTAAGAAACCTGGACATCTTTTCCAACCATGCACTGTCCATGAAGCCCCAGGTATTTGGACATGATTCAAAAATGCTTTCTCTAGCTGCACAATTTGCATAAGTCTTGCCACAGTGACCCATGCCCTGGTCACCGCAAAGCTTGTTTTTTGTATTTCCCTCTTATTTACCTTTAAAGCTCTAAATGGACTGG
>QEPC01010657.1:7796557-7808232 GCA_003113815.1 Sphenodon punctatus
CATCCAGATGTTCACCACAGTCAAACGCGGCCCGGGGTGAAGCTAACCACACTTTGTGAGGTCAGGGCAGGAGGAGGTCCAGAAGTGTGGTGAATGGTCACCACAGCAGGGGTGAATGAAAAGTAACTTCTGAACGGAAACCCACAGCCGCGGTGGAAGGAATTGCCCCCAGCCATGGTGCATTCTGGGGCTTGAGCCGTGGTCCACGTCTCCACTGCATGTCTGTTGTGTTCCCCCGGCCCATGTTCTCTCTGATTGTCCCTGGGCAGTGGTCACGATCCTGTCACTTCTGTTGGGGCCACACGTGTCACCACAGCCCGCGGTGAATCCATTCACACCGGGGTGGAATTCACTGTGGTGAATTGGAACGCATCACTTCTGAAATCACCCCTTGTCTCTGTTCCCCTTCCTTCGTATCCCCCAGCCCCTCAATCTCTTAGATTGTAAGCCCTAGGGCAGGGACCGTGACTTTTCCATTACTTTGTAAAGCGCCAGGTACATTGCTGGCACTATATACATTATTGATAATCATAATCATAATCCTAAAAAATCAAACAAAATACAAAATAAAAAACCCCACAAGATTGATTTTAATCACTGAAAAAAAATGGGTAAACCCATCTACAACCCAGACTGAAAATGGTGGTTCAGGTAATAACTAATACATGTTTCCACTCCATTGAGTAGGGATGGGACTTTGGGATTCGGAAAGAACCGGAAGTACCCAATAAAGACCATTTCAGATTAATCCATATAAATTTGGTTCTTTTTTGGTATCAGTTGTATTGGAACCTTTGCACTGATTTTTGTAACAGATTTTTTTAACATTGCAGTTTGTCCCCATTGACTTCAATGGGAAAACCGCAATGTTAAAAAACCAATTAAAAAAGCAATGCAAAAGAAAGATACGATACAGCCAATACTGATATGAGAACTGAAATACGTGAGAACCGAAACTGAAATTAACTGAAACTGAAATTTTGCCCAGAGTCCCATGCATTGACACCGCTTTTAAACGAGGGGCGCTGAAGCGTCTCCTGAACGCCGCATTAAAGCAAAGCCGCTGGAAGTCACGTTCTCCCCGTTGCCGGTGGCGGCAGCTGGCGACATGGGGCTTTGGAGCGGCGCATTCTGAATGCTTGAAAATTGAAGTCTTAAGAACGCGCCGCTCCAAAGCCCTGTGTCTCCAGCCGCCGCCGCCGGCAACGGGGAGAACGTTACTTCCAGTGGCTTTGCTTTAACGCGGCGTTCAGGAGGCGCTTCAGCGCCCCTCGTTTAAAAGCAGCCTGAGTATCTGTTTCAGTTGTATTTTCTTGTTCTGATTATTTCTGTGTTTTGGTCATTTTGGAATTCAGTTATGTCCTTTGAGAAATATTTGCACTAATGTGCATACCCACTTGCTGAAAATTATTATCACATACTGAAATGACCAAAATACCAAAATCGTGAAACTGAAAAAAAAACTCCCAAAAGGAATATCCAAAAATAAAATTAAAATAAATCAATTTCAGGTGCAGATATTGTTTGGGTACTAAAAGGGCTACCTGAAAATGTAAATAATCATGAATAATAAACCAATTATTCACTTCAGATTTAATCAGAACATGTAACTTTCCCCGCTGCAACACCCACACTTACCCCTGGAACTTGCACAACTTTGCTCTCCTACTGCTAAAAATGGGCGGGTTTTGACTCATGATTTAACATTGATGTGATGTGAGGGTCTTCTGGAAGCTTAAAATCATGAAACTGATACACAAATCTTGAGAATCTCAGCTTTCAGTTTTAATACAGGCAATTTTCTAGGACTTATAGCTCCACAAAGGTCTTGAAAATGTGACAACAGGTTCACGTTCCATATCCAGAAAGCATATAAAAAGAACCCCAAATATCTATCTATCTATCTATCTATCTATCTATCTATCTATCATCAGAGAGAGAGAGAGAGAGAGAGAGAGAGAGAGATGAATTTGGAACATTTGGGGTTGTCAAAAAAATAAAATAAAATAAAAATATAACTTGTGTCTGGCTAAGTTCCATTAAGAATGGAAAGAAGAAACCCCGAAGAGAGACAAGCAGCAGTCAGATATGCTAGTATCGGCTACCTCCCCATCACAGCAAGCTCATCAAAGGCAGGACTGTCAGTGAGGAGGATGGGCATAGGTGTTAGCTACTGCTTCTTCCAAAGCACAAGAGAAACTAATGGAGATACAATGCAAACTGTTCTTACTATAGGGCCTAAATTACTTCACCCTTCTCAATAATCAGCCTACCCAGACCAAACTTCTGTTCTATTTGAGCAGCGTAGAAAACAAACATGTCTTCGAAAAACTCCTGTAGGAACAGTATGATTTCTACTTGAGCTGAAACAAGTACTCTCTCCACTCCCTCCTGGAAAAAGGCATAAATTCTCAATATACAGAAACTGGATAATTGGATTTGGAGGTTTGGGTAACAACTGATATCCGTTTACACTCAGGGTGTTTTTAAACAAGAAATCCCCATACATGGACACTCACCGTCCACGTGGGAGAGGTCTAATGTGAATATGGGTGCATGGGGGTTCTCACTCCCATGATCCACACATTTCCCACTCAGTCCATGCATGGGGCACTCAAGGAAAATCCTGTTTGGGGATTCTTCAGTTTGAAGTGTCCCACCTCCCCTCCCCCACACACAAAGCCTCCATACACCTGCCACCTTCCCACCGATTATGGACCGCCCCCCATCCCATCTCATTTAGCACCCTCAGTTGAGTATCCATCCCCCCCCCCAGGGTTTTTTGGTTTGGTTATTTTTTGGTCATTTTGGTATTTCGGTTACATCATTTCAGCAACATTAGCATTTAGTAGCAGTATTACACATGCACAATTGCTACATGGGTGTAAAATACATAAAACATAGCCATATAATATGGGCCCATAAAGGCTCAAATGCTTGGTGCCCCAGCTTGTGAATGGTCTATGCCAATTCAAAAGTGGACCCCAAATGTGTGGGCCCCATGAACCAACTAGAAATAACATATGTGAAACATATGGGTCTTCAGTACAAGGACCCCCAGATCCTGAAAGGAATGTTCTATTTACTTGAATATCCAAAGTTAGATATAGTAACATTTTCCTTTTTCTAATCAGTAATTGAGTAGGTGTCTGCCAAATATTGCTATCTTCAAAAGGGAACCCAAACCTCCATTTCCCACAGCATCCCAATTTCCCTGCGTCCAGCACTGCATGAGAGATTTCTTAGACACAGCCAGTGAAATTTATTTTCCAACAAGATATGTTTTCAATCAAAATAACAGCAGAAGAAATTGTTTTCAGACAAAGGGAAATGGTGCTTTTTTGTGTTGGGAAAAAAAAATGTATTTTGGCAACCAAAAGCCAGTGCTGACAACCAACAGATCTTTTTAATGAACTCCCCCAAATTTTATCATTTGAGTCTCCAAAACTGGGACTCTCAATTGGTCCTTGAGAATCCAGATATGCAGCTACAGGAGGATCAGAGGGGCATGAGAAGCAATGCGGGTGACAGCAATGGTGGCCTGTCTTCTCCTGTCCTCACTGGAGATCTTTCATGGCCTGTTGTGTGAGCAAAATGTCCTGAAGTACTGTAGTAACCTGTCTACACAGGCAGCATAGCCATTCTGGAGCAACCAAGGAATAATTTGTTCTGGAGCCACTGCCAAGTTACTCCAAGGCAGACATGTTCCCACAAGTATCAGAAATACATCGCCTCAGGGCAAGGATATATTTTTTTCCCCATGTGACAACTAGTTCATGGGGAAGAAGCCAATATCTTTTTCAGCAGTGCTTTGTGTTCCTTGGTCATGGCCAACATGGAAGAGATGAGGCAGTTACAGAAACAGGGCTGACCTGCCTATTAGATGATGTAGGCACTGTCCGGGGAGATGGCCAGCTGCTGGAATGGAAACCCCTCCCAGTCCACATGACCACATGATTGTGGTGGAGCTGGAGAGCTGAAGAAATGATCAAATATACAATGCTTGTGCTCCAGCATTCCTTCCCTCAGAGATCCCAGCCAGCCACCAGCACCATTGGGTCTCAAATAGCAGTGGTACCTGTTGCCTGAGACTGCAGCCAGACCTGTAGCTAAGGAGAAACAAAGGACCTTTTTACACAGGCCATGGTGGGAGAGGGGATGGGCGTGCAGCCGCGGTGGGTGGAGGTGGGTGGGTGTCCTCCATTTTGTCAGATGACTCCATGCATGGGTGATGGGTGGAGGTGGGTGGAGATGGGTGTGCGTCAGGACTGCACACCTACGCCCACCCACCGCCTGTGGTGTTTCCACATGCGGACACCCATCCCCCCCCACACACACCACTTCAGCCTTTACTCTGGCGCCCTCCACCGAACACCCACCTGCACACCCAGCAAGGTGGGTGTGTCCATGCAAAAATGTCCATAGAGGGCACCTCCCCTTCTGTAAATTCCACCCCATAGAAATATTCAAATGATTACAAATTTGTTATAGTCAACAAATCACACACAGATTATATATTATGTATACTAAACATTGTAATTTACCTTTGTTTGGTCATTCACTTTTGGACATACTTTATTTAATGACTTGTGATTGACAATATTCTTGTAGAATCCAGAGTACACTTTTCTGTTCAGTTGCGGTTTCTGATTGAGAATGCAGTTTTAGTCAAGTACATGAATTTTTGCAGGCAAGCAGACAATTCCCCCTGGACAGCCATACAGTCTGTCCCATCCCCCTCTCCCTGCAAATGTCCTAACTCTGGGACTAGCTGAAGCTAACCACAGCCCTTCCTTATGCAGGCACCCAGTGGCTCAGAATAGCCTGGATTGACGTAACAAGCACAGCCCAACATTTTGAGCAAGCAGGGTGGGGCATGCTCCATCCCCTTGGTCAATAAGCCCCACCCCTCAAAGAATGAGTTCCATCCTTTTGTGTACTTACTTACCCCACACCTCCCAAAGATGGACAGACAGTCTCCTGCTTCTCACTCCACCATCTCACCATTATCCTCTCAATTGTTTTTCCTGGGATGCAACCAGGAAAGAGGTGCCTGAAACTTGAATATAAGTCTTTTTGACACACTTTTCTCAAAGAGGAGCTTTGATCCCTTGAAAAGGGCACAGCAGGACTCAACACCCACAGTGATACTGACTGCCCCCCCTAAATAGGAACCTTTTGGAGATCTGAACAAGTCATGCTACCCATGACTGACTCTGGGCATTTTTAAATGAACCTAATTTCTCCAGGACTTCAGAGTCAGTGAGAAACAAACTCACACAGGGGTGGGGTTAGAGCTTCACCCCCGGCCACTACCAGGAGTCAACCGTGCACTCTTAGAAACAGTGGGCATTGGGGAACTTGCACATGCTTGGAGATCTGGACTTGTAAAAACTCAATATTGGGGTTTCACAAGTTCTGTTCTCCAAGCATGTGTGAATCCTCAGCGCCTGCTGTTTCCAATGATGCCCGGTCACCTTCCAGTAGCAGGGGTGAATGTCTAACACATACACACCCCAGGTAGCACATGGGCAGCAAGTTTGTTACACATTTCAGCTCTACTTGTGATCCTTAAAGTTGTCTAAAAATGATCGCCTAGGTAAATGTAGCGAGGCGCTCTCAGTGGCTGCTCCACCGCTTTGGAATTCCCTTCCCCTGAAGGTTCTCCAAAGTGCAAGCCTGAGCATTTTCTGGAAGCAAATATAAAACCTTTCCTTTTGGTCAGGTGTTTGGTGAGCTGTGATCATTGCTTTGTGGGGGGAGGGTAGTATTTTAGGGAGTTAATTTCCTATTATTTCTAGCGTGTATATTTATTTTGTATCTAATTTGTTATCTTCCCTGAGATCTCGGGATAGGGGTGGGTTATAAATCCAAATAAATAATTTTTGACACTTAAATATAATCCTCTCTGACTTCAGACAGCAACAAAGGGTATTTTCAGATGTTACAAGATCACAGTGAACCATGGTGAATACCCACCTGTGGTCACTGTGACTCGCACGTCTGTTTGGCAGCCACCAGATGTTCGCCATGCTCAATCCCCACATGGGGTCAGTTTCAACCACGCTTCCCGGGCTACCCGCACCATTTCCCCGGGAAGCGTGGTGAAAGTGATCCCCGGTGGGGATCAAAGAAAAGTAACGTCTGGTCGGTTGCCACGGCCCGGAAGCACCGGCGGGATTACACTGTGGCCACATTGGCCCTGCCGCCCACCCGTCTCCCCAGAGGGCGGGCGTCAGGGAGCGTGGAGGGGGCGGGGCCGTGTGGCCACATGTTGCGCCGTGCGGCCCCGCCCCCTCCCCAATTCCCCACCGGGATGACCCCGACACCTCTGTTAGGACATGATGGGGTCGTCCCTGCGGGAGATGACTTTATTGTTTTCGTGACGGGGCCAACACGCCTGGCCCCTAGCCTGTTGACATTCCGGTGAAGTTGTAAAACCTGGCTGTTCGCCCAGGCCTTTGGGGAGGGTGGGAGGGGAGGGTGAGGGCTTTTTAGCTCCCCCACCTATCTATTATTTATTATCTTATTTTTTATTTTAGCCCTGTTTTAATATTGTTACATTGTATGTTTTAAATTGTTTTATTATGCTTTTAGTGTTGTAAGCCGCCCCGGGCTGCTTTTGCAGGAGGGGCGGGGTATAAATCTTCAAAATAAATACAAATAAATAAATAAAAACACCCACAGACATGCAACATTTATCAACTACCAGTTAAAATTGTGACCCCCCCCCCCCCATCTACACAGGCAGTGACCCTTTGTGAGGTCACAACCAGGGCTCCACCAAATAGAGGAACAAAATTGCCAAGTATTTCTGAGTTCTGAGGAGGTTTTGGGCCATCTCTAGGATCCACAGAGAATACTTAGCAAATTTACGAGTGGTGCAGGGGCATCAGGAGTGGGGTGCTTAGGAGGAGCGGGAGTCCTAGCAGGGGGGTAGGGCTGATTACTTACCTTCTGGAGGGGTCCCGCATGAATGCATGGTGTGCCTCTTCCCAGGTTAGGTTTGAAAAATAAAACAAAACACAACTTAGTTGAAATAACAAAATAAAGCACAAGCTGGTTACTTACTTCTGGAAGGTAAGTAACCAGTCTGCCCCCCGCTAGGCACTCTCCCTGATCCCCCTAGGCACCCGCCTGACCCCCGATGCCCTGCTTCAGCCAGTGCTAGGCCTCTGTTCCCCCTTCCCTGGCTCCACTGGTAGGGATGGGCGAACGCGGTTCAGAAGTTCGGAGTTCGGACTGAACTCGACCAGTTCAGTTGACCAAACCAAACTTCTGAACCAAACTCAATTTTCGAACCAAACAAAACCTAATTTCTGAACTCAGCTCTGTTCACCCATCCCTAAAAGATAATATTCCATTTAGTTCAATGGGGTTTGAATTTCCAAACTTTGTTCAGAAGTTCGGAGTTCGAAGCGAACTCAAATAGTTCGGTCAACTGAATTGAACTTCCAAACCGAACCGAATTTCCGAACCAAACCGAACCAAATTAAATTTCCGAACTCAGTTCTGTTCGCCCATCCCTATCCACTGGCCTGTTCCCTCTCTGGCCAGTATGGGCCAGGGAAGAGGGAGCAAGGGCCTAATGCTGACCTCCATCCCCCTCTTATCTTCCATCTGGCCCCAACCCTTTCTTTGCACTCGGCTGAGGTTTTCCGAGTTGTGAATTTTGGGGGGCTGTCCTCAGAAATTCAGAACTTGGAGAAATCGAGTCAAGTGTATTGGTTCTCTGTTTTCAAAAAAAATCCCACATAAACCGAGGACCAAGACCGCTTTCAGACCTCTCCCCCTCCCCCCATGCATATTCTGGCTGTGGGAGGGAATGTGCAGCCAGGATATGAGCGGGGTGCCGCCGGTCTGAAAGCCTCCCTGCGCAACTTTGCCGGAAAACACCTACAGAGGTACAGAGCAGGATTTCCTGCTACTCACAATCCATCTGGTGTACTGCATTTGTGAAACTCAAAATAGTTAGTAGTATTTTGTTGTAATAACAACAAAATAGTATAGTGTCTGACTTCTTACTTCTTCACTTCTCAAGATCTTAAGATATAGGTTGTATTATTATGTAATTTCTTGTGATCGGGGACAGAGGTGAAAGCAAAACTGATGCTGATGGCAAAATAACTAGAGCTAGTCCTGCATAAAAACATCCTGTTTGTTGCTGCCTCCATTAATTACTGGCCTGATTAAAATTATGTGAATGCTGAGCCTATCTGTCTCCCGGGAAAGCTATCTCAATGTCCTTTCCAAAGGTCATCTCTCCTAGGTATCTCAAACGGAACTATTTTCACCTAAGCGATACTGTAATTGCAGATTAATTGGAGGCCTGGGTGATAACAACAACCCTTTCCCTCTTAATTTCAATATTTTCTATTAAACACAATCTGTAACAGCACTGCCAATACTGACAGGCCCCAAAGTATCCCAGTCTATAGCAAAATTCAAGTAATTGAGTCATTACAAATATCCCACTCCAATGCAGCATTGTCCACCTTCAGGATTTTACCATTAGAATCTTAGAGTCGGAAGGGTCTTCAAAGGTCATCAAAGCTAACCCCCTACAGGAAGTTCATAGCTAGTTACAACGTTTCCAACAGATGGCTGCCCAACCTTTGTTTGAAAACCTCCATTGAAGCAAAGCCTACAGTCTCCCAGGCAACTAGTCCCTTTTCTGAACAGCTCTCCCTCTTAGGAAATTTCTTCTGTTATTTAATCTTGTAATTTGAGCCAATTGTTTCTAATCTTGCCTCTGTGGCAATGGAGAACAGTTCCTTGCCATCTTCTCTGTAGCAGCCTTTTAGATATTTGTTCCCCATCAGCTGTTTGGCGGGCCAGGTGCGCACACCAAACACCCAATAGGGGAGCCCAGGAGCACACACACCCCATCTGATGTTTGGCAGCAGCTCTTCCCAGGACCTGCTCCTGCTCCACTGCATTGACCCGGAGTCCTGTCTGACGTGGACAGTTCCTCAGTCCATCATGGGGTGTGGAGGGACCTGTGTCGTTAGCCCCTGGGCCTGGGAGTGGCGGCTGCTGTGATTCTTCTGAGGGGCGGGGTGACACCTTGCTACTGTCATGTCTGTTTTCACCCATTGTTGCTGTGTTCACCTATGGCTGTATGTGTGGTCTTGAACACCTGCTGGGAAGTGAGATTCACCTATGGCTGTATGTGTGGTCTTGGACACCTGCTGGAAAATGAGAGCTGCATATTTTGGGTTTTGTGGTTGCCCGTTTTGTGAGTCATTCATTCATCATAACTTTCATAGTGCTATCATCATCAGTGATCCTGATAGCTTAAAACACATAACCTGTGAATCACAAAAGAACTCCATGTCACATGCCCACGGTACACCATGTCATTCATCCTTCATTCGGTTAATGAATTTGGCTAGCCCCTAAAGAAAGCGTGAGTTTCAACGATCTTTTTTGTTGTACAGCTAAAAAAACATGTTAAACCCTGGGTTTGTCCATCCACTTGATGGGAGAATAGAAACATGTGAACTACCACTTTTCAGTGACAGATAAATTTGACTAATAATATCCATTTGTTCTGCTAAAAAGAAAAATCTGTCTATCTTCTAACTCTCCTTCCCCTTCATTTTCTTTTGATTCTGCAACCATTATCTCCTGCCACTGAAATAATTTAAATCTCTGTCCCACTTTCTCCCTACCCAGTGCCAGATGCAGAAAAGGTGGGGCCCTTTGCAAAACGGTGGTATGGGCCCCTTCTAACATTGGACAGACACACCCTGATTTGTCCCTGAGAAAAAGGATAATGCTACCAAAATTAATTGTTGATGTCCAATTAAATCTAATATGCTCTGTGTCTTCCCACCCCTTCCCCAAGATGGGGACCTTTGCATTTGCTCTGTACTTACCTGGATCTGGCCCTGTTCACACCCCATTCCCAGTAAATGGTTTTAGTACATTTCTAGCAGACCCTTATTTAGCACTGACCGCGGCCCTCTCCCCCAGCTGGTTGCAGCACCCACTTGGTTGGATGGATACATGCTATCTAAAAGATTGATTCAGATTTTTCTGGGACAGCTGCCCTGGGTTTTTGTGTTCATGTAAACCCACAAACATGGGTCTTTCTATCTAAGTGTAACGTGTGGACCCAGCCTTGCAATGTCTCTTTATGATAAGTGCTGCTAGCATTTATTAGGGGTTACAGTAGGCTCAACGATCTGACTGCATTAAGACTTGATTCCTATAACAAAGCCCTGGATAAAGTGGGTGATGAAATTTGCATGCTGCACTGAAAGAGTGTTTCTTTCAACGTCCAAGTATCCTTCCCCCTAATCCTTGATTTCATTGCTGTGCATTTGCCCTTTATAACTTGGATCTAATTCATGGCTTTGCCTTCCATTTGTTTCACTCTGTCCCAAGCTGCCGCTCTATTTCAGTCTGAACCATATGCCTGGTATCCCCCCTTAATCTTGGACAAGTTCCAAATTAAGTCCTGCTAAATAATAAGAAAGAAAGAAAGAAAGAAAGAAAGAAAGAAAGAAAGAAAGAGCCAAAGTGGATAGACAAAGTTTTACAGGTTGCTGAAATTTGCCACCTTGGAAACTATGCTGTGGGGATTTTCACAGTTCCAAATCCTAAGCACGTTTCTCCCAAACATCTCAGGACATTTTGCAAGGGGAGGGGAGGGAGAATATTCTGCTATGTATGTGTCAACAGGTGAAGTCTAAAAATTTCATTGGAAAAAACTAAAGGGGGGATTCTACAACAGCTGAAGGACTGTTTAGAGGAAGCCAGTGGGGCATTTTCCATCAGACATCTGTTTCAGGAGCTTTTTATAAAACTCACAACTTATATTTTTGGGGAGTGAGCTATTCTTATAGCTCTGATATTAGACAGCACAGCAACAGCTACCCCCTCTCAAAAAATCTGTTGACACAGGGCTCTCTGTTGCTAAAAACAATATCTGGAAGATGAATATAGACGAGGTGAGAATATTTCTAAGATCAATTAATCTGCTGTGCTAGCAGCTCTAGCGTGGTTCACGTGCTGTGCAATGCAGGGCTAAGAAAAAAGCTTGAGTGTACGTGTCTGAAATGAACAGGTAGTTTTGCCGTTGGCTTCAATGGGTAAAAACCGTTGTGATAATGGCCTGCTATATCCCGCTTTGGCCCGTTGCGACCTGGGACCCACTGGCACATCTGCTTAGGTGCTGGCAGATATTAGCCTGGGACTGTCCAGGGTAGGTAGGTGGGTACTAGGGGTGGGACATCCGGGGAAATACCGGGTACCGGATTTACCGGTTCCTGGATTTCAAAATACCAGCATACCGGATTAATACCAGTATACCGGTACTGATTTTTCCTCCATTGATTTCAATGGGGAACTGTTCCCATTGAAATCAATGGAGGAAAAAAAAACCCTCCCACCTCCCCCGTCCAGGCTGTGCGAGTGGAAGGTGGGGGACACGCCCCACCCACCCTGCCCAGTCTGGATTTTTTTTAAAAAAAAAATTCCCCTAAGTCCCTGGGCTCCGGGCCGGGGCCGCCGCCAGTGACCCAGAGCCCACACCGGCAGGTAAGTGTACCGGTCCTGTTGATCCCTGGGGTGGGGTGGGTGGTTTAACACCCCCCCACCCCAGGGATCACCCTACCTCGCCCACCCAGGGATCACCCAGTACCTTGGCTTCAGCTCTGGGCGGTGGC
>QEPC01010657.1:7823833-7835594 GCA_003113815.1 Sphenodon punctatus
TCTCCGGCCCGGACCTGGCCTCCCTCATCCATGCCTTCATCACCTCGAAGCTGGACTACTGCAACGCGCTCCATGTGGGGCTTCCCTTGTGCCTGATTTGGAGGCTGCAGCTAGTGCAGAATGCGGCGGCTCGTCTCCTTACGGGGACAGGTCATCGGGAGCATATTACACCTGTGCCCTGGACTCTGCACTGGTTGCCAATAACGTGCCGAGCTAGGTTCAAGGTTTTAGTGTTGATCTATAAGGCCCATCACGGTCTGGGCCCCTCGTACCTCAGGGATCACCTCACCCTCCGCGCCCCAGAGCGGCTCCTGCGGTCGGCCGGGGGTGCCTTCTTGGAGGTCCCTCGTGTAAAGCGGTGGGCCACAATGGAGAGGGCATTCTCGGTGGCCACGCCGTGCCTTTGGAACTCCCTTCTGGAGGCATCTCGCCTGGCCCCAAGCC
Source organism: Sphenodon punctatus (assembly GCA_003113815.1). NCBI lineage: Eukaryota > Metazoa > Chordata > Lepidosauria > Sphenodontia > Sphenodontidae > Sphenodon > Sphenodon punctatus. The sequence continues at coordinate 7,824,278 of QEPC01010657.1, forward strand.
TGTTGTCATTCCGGCGGTGTTGTAAAACCTGGCTGTTCGCCCAGGCCTTTGGAGTGGGTTAGGATTTTGTTTTTTTTCCTCCCCTACCCTATTTTATTGTTTTTAATGCTTAAGTTGTATCCCAGGGCCCTGATTTAAAAACATTTAACTTGTTGGATTGTTTTAAATTGTTTTATACTTGTTTATATTGTTTTTATTGTTGTTGGAAGCAGCCCCGAGCTGTTTTCAGGAAGGGCGGGTTATAAATGCTATAAATAAAATAAATAAATAAATAAATATTCCTGAAACTCATCAGCGATAAATCATTGTTAATATGTCAGTTTGTACTTTTTACTCTTTAATCTAACACAGCTCTAGAGTCCATGAAAACATCAAGCAATTCCTCAGAAGGTGTTTTCGTAAATTTAAATTTAAAAGGCAAAAAGCACATTCAGGTTGGGCTGCGTCTCCCCAGCCATTGACAGATAGAAATGCATATTCTGTTTTAAGACCATTTTGCACAATCCACTGACCTTTTGCCATGACAATCAGCTGGCACCATTTGCTGAACTCCCCGGGTAACTTGGGTTATGAAATTATGCAGCAAATCAGAAACAGGCCATAATCCCATCTGTTTGAAACACATTGAAGACAACCCTGGTGTTTTATTGAACTCTATTTTCATTATTGTTGGGGCCAAGGCATGTAGCGATGGACAAAAATGGAAAATTGACTTCTTAAAAAAATTCATCCCATCTTTTTTTTGAACTTCCAAAATAAGTTATTTAGGCTTTAACCCGAATAAATGCTACTTGTACCAAAATCTGTTTATAAATCTGAAGACCAGAGAACCATGAACAGGGTCATGACATCTGCTGACAAGAACACAATTCTGGACCTTTGGCTCATGGACTTAGGCCGCTTTTAGACGAGACAAACTCTGCGCTTGATTCGTGAAAACTGCGCATGTTTTAATGCTCTTTTAAGCACCTAAACTGTTTTAAATGTGCATTTGCCATGATCGTGTAAAAGCCAAAACTGTTTTGAATGTGGTTTTGTCTTATTCCAAACCGGTTTTGAGTCCCTTTGATGATTGGGGGATGCCAAAACCTGTTTTTAAAAATGTGCATTATTTAAATGCACATTTACAAACCCACATTAAAAGTGTCTCGTCTAAAAGCGCCCTAAGTCAAGCCTTTGAATGTTTTGTATTTGACCTCTTTCCACTTCCTGCTGGATCCATTCTCTCCCTAACCCTGAAGCACTGAAAGAGAGAGCTCAGGAGAAGGGAACAAAGATGAGATCCTGTACACAAGAAGATGGGTTGAAGCCTTGGGATAGATCTATGATCTGGTTCCCTCTTCCTTCACTCATTCAGAGTACACTCTTTAAACTCCCTGCCCCCAAATCCTATCCTGCCTGTGGAGCATGTATTCATTTTCAAAGTGTCCAAAAGGAGGGGGGAAAATCTCACTCCAGTTATAGACGTTTGCATATCTTTGTTGATGTCTAAGGATACACAATTATAACCAAATATCATAATAAGGTCATGTAGGTGGAAGTTTTTGGAACCACTGCTCTCGTACCAAGGTGGGGTACAGCCACATGGGATGGTATCGCAATTTGGGCAGGCTTTCCCCAATTTGGGCGCTGTTGCCACGAGTTGAAGTGACTCAAGTACCCTGGGGGCCACCAGTTGTTAACCATTTCCTTGGGGTTGGATAGGCAGCTGTTGCTATGCCCTGCTTCTTCTGAAAGAAGGTGAGGATGCAGGGCAGAGCAGCCTTGCCCAAAATGGAGTAAGGCTGACTAAATTGTGGTACCCCGCCACCATTGATGGGCCCCTGCAGACCCTGCCAGTCCCTTCCCACAGTGAGGTCCGCTGCTAGAGAACACCACTCAGGAAGTGCCCTTTGCAAAGTGTTGTGCCGAGCTGAGTGAGAACTTCACTCTCTGCCTGGCTCAGCGGTTTGCAAAGAGGTTTGGCTGGGCATTTCCCAAGGGAACCCCTGGTTGGTGGTGGTGGTGGGGGGACTGGAGGATCCCTTGGCTCCCCAGTCTCCCTGTCAGAGAACCCAGCCCAGGAAGCACCCATCCAAGCCCCTTTCCAAAGTGCGGTACCGGGGCTAGGGAATGGATTCCTGCTCTCTCTTCCCGCACATGATTTTGCAAAGGACTTTTGTAACTGACAAGCCACTACCAGGCTATGGTGAGGGAGCCAGTCCCCGGTGCCCCTGGACCAGTTCTTTTCAGTTACAAAGGCCTTCAAGTTCTTGGTGAGAATGCAACACTAAGGTGCCTTTTCTCAGCTCATTCTCACTTTGCATAACGAGCCCAGAAACGTGTTTCTCACCGACAAACTCAAAAGCAGCAAGAACTTGTGAGGATTTAGGGAAGGGGAAGGTAGGGAATGCAGACACGCCCTCGCGGCAGTCGTCGCTCGTCTTTAAAAATCCCTCGGGATCGTATATGGCTTATGGGATGTATACCCCCAGCCTGAATCATCACAGGGAGATGGAGCACAATGCCTGAACCATATACACAGCACACTGCTGCTTTGCATGCGGGGATCAGGACCAAGAGAATGGGGGGGTGAGAAGGGTAGTGGTAGGGAAGGGTGCCCAAAGCCCCAAGGGGTAGGAGACAGGGGATAGGACAGTCACAGAGGGACAGGGAGCCAGGGAACCAGGGCAGTGCACTAGGGCAGCAGATACTCCACACACGAATGCTTTCACTCACCAGTCTTGCACACTAGTCTCTCTCTCTCTGTCAGGGTAGGGGTTTGTTCACAATGCAGAGTATGACAAGCAAGGAGGGGCTAGTCTCACAGGCTCAAAGCACTGATCACCAGCAGGAGCTGGGAGTCAGGAAGCTCCTTTTATCTCCTGCTGCCTGCAGGAACACTGGTGCAGACGCTCTGAATGTCGGGGCTGTGGTGAGGCCAGGTGCGACGTGCCTGGGTGGGGCTGAATGCCTTCAGCTGCGCCGCTCTGCTCCGCTACCAATTGGTGCAGCGGCGGAGCGTTTACCGCCCCAACCTCTCCTAGCCCTGCAGGGGGCTCAGTCGGCGGTACTGCTGGGGTCCCAAGCAGCGGGGGCGCTGCAGGGGGTTTGTTGCTTTCATGCCCCCCAGTGCTGCCACAGGCATGGGGGTGCCGATGGACCCTGGGAGAGACCCTACCCCAGACCCTCAGGGCCACTGCCAGGGCCTGACAGTACCCCCTCTCCATGGTCGACGTAATGTAAGGGGCGCAGGTTTGGTAGGGTGGCATGCATGAGTGGCGGATAGTGCCCTGGGAGCCTCTGGAATGGCAGCAGGGCAGGCACTTGTGGTGGGGTCTGGGGAAGCTACCTCCCCCTAAAGCTGGCCTTGAGACTGAGCTAGTTTCACAGGCAACACTGCACAAGTACTAATGTGTGTTCACACAGCCATCTTTCTCATGGAGAAAATGGCCCCTCTACAAGCTAGCCATGTTGCATCATGGGATGCTATGCAGTGCTCTGGAGGACTTACTGACCAGAAGGCAGACCTAAAGGTCCCTTTTCTGATGGACTCACTGGGAAGTTGCTCTGTAAGTTACTGCTCGACTGTTCTGCATCAGGGGAGGCCAGACTTGCCCTGCTCAGGTCTAACATGGCCATGTTGGAAAGGGGCAAGAACCCCACCCTGTTCTATCATGGTAGGGGTTCGTTCACAATGCAGAGTACTATAAGCAAGGGGGCCAGTCTCACAGACTCAAAGCACTGATCACCAGCAGGAGCTGGGAGTCAGGAAGCTCCTTTTATCTCTTGCTGCCTGCAGGAATGCTGGCACAGATGTTTTGAGCATCGGGGATGTGGTGTGAGGGGCGTGGCCAGGCGCGACGTGCCTGGGTGAGGCTGAATGCCTTCAGCTGCGCTGCTCAGAGCATCNTTTTAAAAATGTGCATTATTTAAATGCACATTTACAAACCCACATTAAAAGTGTCTCGTCTAAAAGCGCCCTAAGTCAAGCCTTTGAATGTTTTGTATTTGACCTCTTTCCACTTCCTGCTGGATCCATTCTCTCCCTAACCCTGAAGCACTGAAAGAGAGAGCTCAGGAGAAGGGAACAAAGATGAGATCCTGTACACAAGAAGATGGGTTGAAGCCTTGGGATAGATCTATGATCTGGTTCCCTCTTCCTTCACTCATTCAGAGTACACTCTTTAAACTCCCTGCCCCCAAATCCTATCCTGCCTGTGGAGCATGTATTCATTTTCAAAGTGTCCAAAAGGAGGGGGGGAAATCCCACTCCAGTTATAGACGTTTGCATATCTTTGTTGATGTCTAAGGATACACAATTATAACCAAATATCATAATAAGGTCATGTAGGTGGAAGTTTTTGGAACCACTGCTCTCGTACCAAGGTGGGGTACAGCCACATGGGATGGTATCGCAATTTGGGCAGGCTTTCCCCAATTTGGGCGCTGTTGCCACGAGTTGAAGTGACTCAAGTACCCTGGGGGCCACCAGTTGTTAACCATTTCCTTGGGGTTGGATAGGCAGCTGTTGCTATGCCCTGCTTCTTCTGAAAGAAGGTGAGGATGCAGGGCAGAGCAGCCTTGCCCAAAATGGAGTAAGGCTGACTAAATTGTGGTACCCCGCCACCATTGATGGGCCCCTGCAGACCCTGCCAGTCCCTTCCCACAGTGAGGTCCGCTGCTAGAGAACACCACTCAGGAAGTGCCCTTTGCAAAGTGTTGTGCCGAGCTGAGTGAGAACTTCACTCTCTGCCTGGCTCAGCGGTTTGCAAAGAGGTTTGGCTGGGCATTTCCCAAGGGAACCCCTGGTTGGTGGTGGTGGTGGGGGGACTGGAGGATCCCTTGGCTCCCCAGTCTCCCTGTCAGAGAACCCAGCCCAGGAAGCACCCATCCAAGCCCCTTTCCAAAGTGCGGTACCGGGGCTAGGGAATGGATTCCTGCTCTCTCTTCCCGCACATGATTTTGCAAAGGACTTTTGTAACTGACAAGCCACTACCAGGCTATGGTGAGGGAGCCAGTCCCCGGTGCCCCTGGACCAGTTCTTTTCAGTTACAAAGGCCTTCAAGTTCTTGGTGAGAATGCAACACTAAGGTGCCTTTTCTCAGCTCATTCTCACTTTGCATAACGAGCCCAGAAACGTGTTTCTCACCGACAAACTCAAAAGCAGCAAGAACTTGTGAGGATTTAGGGAAGGGGAAGGTAGGGAATGCAGACACGCCCTCGCGGCAGTCGTCGCTCGTCTTTAAAAATCCCTCGGGATCGTATATGGCTTATGGGATGTATACCCCCAGCCTGAATCATCACAGGGAGATGGAGCACAATGCCTGAACCATATACACAGCACACTGCTGCTTTGCATGCGGGGATCAGGACCAAGAGAATGGGGGGGTGAGAAGGGTAGTGGTAGGGAAGGGTGCCCAAAGCCCCAAGGGGTAGGAGACAGGGGATAGGACAGTCACAGAGGGACAGGGAGCCAGGGAACCAGGGCAGTGCACTAGGGCAGCAGATACTCCACACACGAATGCTTTCACTCACCAGTCTTGCACACTAGTCTCTCTCTCTCTGTCAGGGTAGGGGTTTGTTCACAATGCAGAGTATGACAAGCAAGGAGGGGCTAGTCTCACAGGCTCAAAGCACTGATCACCAGCAGGAGCTGGGAGTCAGGAAGCTCCTTTTATCTCCTGCTGCCTGCAGGAACACTGGTGCAGACGCTCTGAATGTCGGGGCTGTGGTGAGGCCAGGTGCGACGTGCCTGGGTGGGGCTGAATGCCTTCAGCTGCGCCGCTCTGCTCCGCTACCAATTGGTGCAGCGGCGGAGCGTTTACCGCCCCAACCTCTCCTAGCCCTGCAGGGGGCTCAGTCGGCGGTACTGCTGGGGTCCCAAGCAGCGGGGGCGCTGCAGGGGGTTTGTTGCTTTCATGCCCCCCAGTGCTGCCACAGGCATGGGGGTGCCGATGGACCCTGGGAGAGACCCTACCCCAGACCCTCAGGGCCACTGCCAGGGCCTGACAGTACCCCCTCTCCATGGTCGACGTAATGTAAGGGGCGCAGGTTTGGTAGGGTGGCATGCATGAGTGGCGGATAGTGCCCTGGGAGCCTCTGGAATGGCAGCAGGGCAGGCACTTGTGGTGGGGTCTGGGGAAGCTACCTCCCCCTAAAGCTGGCCTTGAGACTGAGCTAGTTTCACAGGCAACACTGCACAAGTACTAATGTGTGTTCACACAGCCATCTTTCTCATGGAGAAAATGGCCCCTCTACAAGCTAGCCATGTTGCATCATGGGATGCTATGCAGTGCTCTGGAGGACTTACTGACCAGAAGGCAGACCTAAAGGTCCCTTTTCTGATGGACTCACTGGGAAGTTGCTCTGTAAGTTACTGCTCGACTGTTCTGCATCAGGGGAGGCCAGACTTGCCCTGCTCAGGTCTAACATGGCCATGTTGGAAAGGGGCAAGAACCCCACCCTGTTCTATCATGGTAGGGGTTCGTTCACAATGCAGAGTACTATAAGCAAGGGGGCCAGTCTCACAGACTCAAAGCACTGATCACCAGCAGGAGCTGGGAGTCAGGAAGCTCCTTTTATCTCTTGCTGCCTGCAGGAATGCTGGCACAGATGTTTTGAGCATCGGGGATGTGGTGTGAGGGGCGTGGCCAGGCGCGACGTGCCTGGGTGAGGCTGAATGCCTTCAGCTGCGCTGCTCAGAGCATCTGCGCCAGTGTTCCTGCAGGCAGCAGGAGATAAAAGGAGCTTCCTGACTCCTAGCTTCTGCCGGTGATACTGATGGCATGTTTCCCTCCCCAACCTCTCCAAGCCCTGAAGGGGGCTCCATTAGTGGTATCACTGGGGTCCTGAGCAGCGGGTGTGCTGCAGGGGGTTTGTTGCTTCCACACACCCCAGCACCACCACAGGTATGGTGCACCAATGGACCCCGGGAGAGACCCTAACCCAGACCCTCAGGACCCGCTTCCAGGGCCTGACAAACTAGTTTCAACCCTAATCTGAACACACACATGTGCCTAGGAAGCCTGGGTCTGTGCTGTCTGTCTGGTGGGCCTAGGTCTCAGAAGTCCCAAGACTTTTTCAGATGCCTCCGCCCTGTAAATTGCCACCATGGCTGTTATATCCCTCCCCAGTCCCATGTAGGTGAAATGGTACCCAAACAGGTGGAGGTCAGTTTTGCTTTTAACTGAAACAGCCCAAAAACGGCTGTCTTGGTTTAAAACTGAAGGATCTGAAAATCAGGCCATCTTGGTTCCCGATTTTCGGATCTGTGTGTTACCACTGAAGTCAATAAGGAAATCTTCCAATTAACTTCAATGGGAAGGGGAAACCCCCCCACTCCATTTCCCAGGGCCCACTCCCATCCTCAGAGCGTGGGGATGGGGATCCACATCCCTGACACCCCACCCCGGGGCCTGGATCCTAACTCCCAGGGCCCTGTAATTGCCACTTAGGGTCTGGGTCCAGAGGATGGGGGTGAAGAGGGACCACTGACTCCACTACCAGTGGCTGGGTCAGTTGGGCCTCCTCTGCTGCTGAATGGTGGCAGGAGCTGGCTTCACTGCCAGGCTGCCAGGCCTCACAGTGTGGTGAAGACCCAGCTGCCTGGCAGGGGAGTATGCCCGGCCACCCGACAACAAATCCATTTCACACATGCACAGAACGGCTGCTCTCTTCCAAAATGGCACCATGGCTGCCAGCATCATTTTGGAAAGGGGTTGCCCATGCACAGAATGACCTCAGCGGCCATTTTGTACATGTGCGAGCAGCGTTTCCTGGATCAAGAAGAAAGAAGAGGTCTCCACCACTGCGGCTTCGCCACCTGGTAGGGGAGAAGGCCCAACTGCCCAGCAGTGGAGCTGGATCCATTGCTGGGTAGCTAGGCCTACTTCCCAGCTGGTCGTTTATTCTTCGACAACATTTTAATAGTCAACATTTATTCTCTCCCACCGAGTGTCCCAGCACAGAATGAGAGAACTTGTGGCTGCTAGGGATGTGCAATTCGTATCATATTAATTAACTACAAAGATGAATGGAGACTCGTTCTCTTGCCTAACTAAGGTAACCAAAACAAATGAACAAGCAAATGTTTGTTTCATTTCATTCGTTTTTGTTGTTTGCTTTGTTTTATTAAAAAGAATAATTAAAAAAATTAAATTAACAATCACTGTGCATGTGCAAAATGGCCACCAGAGTCATTCTGCACATACAAACCCTTTCTCAAAATTGCATCAGCGCCATTTTAGAATATGGCAGCGTGGGTGCAGAACAGACCCTGCGGTCATTTACACATGTGCAGTCATTTAAAAAAATCATTATTGTTTTTAGAGAAATACAAATACAGCAAACAATGAAAATGGTAGAGTTCTTTACGAAAACCTCCAAAAACAATGTTTGGTTTTTTTTGTAAAAGAAAACGAAAATGAATGGTGTGTCTTCTGAATATCCCTATTGGCTATTCTTCGACACACCCACTATTTCCCCATAGCAATTTCTGTCCCATTAGCCCTTTCTCTCTTAAGTTTGAATTACCTGTGAAACTTTTCTTTTTCCGCATGGACCACCAGCATCAGCCTTCTCTGCACTTCAGTGTTTCATTAACAGCCCCTCTCAAGCTGTTGTCTTTGCTTATGTAGGTAAGTTGGGTTGTCAGCTAGTTAGGCCTATTTAGCACAGGTGCTAGGTTGGTTGCTTTGCAAATGCCCAAACCCTATCATGATAACCTAGCACTAGGTCAGTAGACCATTGCAACCTTCCCTGCCATTGCCTCTTGTTTTCCTAAAAGACGTGAAATTTTCCTGGTGAATGTTTTCGGCTGAGGCAAAGATAAGAGGTCAATAGTTTCAAAAGTGACAAAAGATATGAGAAGCATCATGCTTTGCCTGAGAAACCAAGGCTACAATCCTCAAACCACTTATATGCAATTCCATATGCTGGAAAGAAGATGATGGTGGGAGAGGTGTGGCAGGTCTGAGATTGTTGTTTGTGCCCAAGGTAGAACACCAGGCTTCAGACAGATTATGATGTACAGCCAGCAGCTCTGCATTTTTCAGCCAGAGCACAAAGCTTCTACCCATACAGCACAGTGAGGGAAGTTGAGTAGACTCTGGGTGAGAATTATTGCTACAAGTACCCACAAAAATGGATATACCCATCGGAATTGCGGCATTCAACCTGATCTGGGTACTGTTGGTATCTGATTAGTGCCTGATGGAACACCCGGGTTACCGATTAAATATTTTTTGTCACGATATTCTGACTTCTTGTTCTTATTTGTTGACTTCCTGTACTGTTTTTCTGTCTTCCCAACTTTGTTTTTTTCCTGAGTTCTGGGAACTTACCTTACCGACTGGTAAAATGGTAACTTGGTAATGGTGATACCTGGTATTTTGGGGTAATTGGGTGCCCAATCGACTACCCCAAAATGTGGTATTACTAAGTAATAAGGCAAGCCAAGTAGAACTCAATTTGCGGGGAGCGGGTGGGGGGATAGTGTGAATGAAGGATCTATTTCATGATCCTAGCCAGCCAGTATGAAATAATGGGCATTTTTTTGACACAAGTTAAAGTTCTGGATGTTTCAGTCTTCTGGGTTTACAAGTCCACAAGTTAGTTCCGGATTCATTTTTCACACATACACTGCCCTGAGGCAGTTCCTGAATGCATTCTTCAAACAAACACTGCCCTGAGGCAGCCTGAAGTAGCCACAGCTATAGACATGACAGGCTGCCATGGACACCAAGTGACCACAGCTGCTTGGAGCAAAGCAGTTTACCCGGAGAACTTTTTACACACAAAAGTTCTGGGAGAAGTTTCATGCAGAAGTTCAAAGATCTGGATGTCTAAGATCTGGATGAGTGATTTAGACACACAGAATGTTCTGGATGTTACAGCAAACATCCAGGAGAAATGTATGTCTAAAACCTCCCAATAATACCCTTTGTTAATAATATATCCAGCCTAGTCCATTTAAGGTTTTACATTGGACAAGAAGTAGGGAGCAGTTAAGTGATAGCTAGCAGTTTGGTTAAGCTGTGCTGATCTGGGAGAAGTAAGAATAAAGTTCCCTTCCTAGTTTGACTGAAAATGACTGCGCCATTTATTTCTAACACCCTTTACATTGGGAAAAAAGGGGGGAAGGAAGTGGGAGGTTTCAAAACCGAGCAACCACCCTATCTTACCATGAACAGGCTTGTATTTGGGAGTAGACCGGATTTCAATGACACTACTCTGGAGTGAGTAGACTGAGGATGGAAGTCAGAGTAGGTGAAGTGATAGCATTTAGCAAACTAACTTCTGGTGTGTGTGCATATAAACTTTCAAGATTGATAGAGCTCTTCCTGAGGTATGGAAAGGAATATGATGAACTTAGAGAAGTTTGCCCTGAGCAAATTTTTGGGGTATTCAGCTTGTGACTCCTTACAGGAGTCAGATTTATAAAGGCAAAAGAACACCTGCTGTTTGAAAACCAGACTCTTTCAAGGTGTTTCAAACCGGACACCAGACTCATGAATCAGTTCTGAAATCAGTGTGTCTCCAAAAATAAATCATATTACTAGAGCTCATGAGGAGGTCAACACATAAATAAAATCCCAACATAAATTTTCCAGTAGTTCCTGTGAATAGAGCTGTTCAAAACATCTGCAATGGCAAGCATAAAATCAAATTCTGGTTCATTTAATGAACCTTAAACCTCTGAAATTCTTTTGGCCCAGTTCTGATAGAAATGATTGAAATTCTATGGTTACGGTATCATATGGATGCACCACAGAAGATGTTAAACTTTTGAAAATGCAGATTCAATTTCACATTGAGATTTTGGGGTTTTGCAGGTAGAGGTGAAACAAATAGGCAATTTGATATTAGTGAATATAATCTGCATTTTTAGAAATGATATTGCATTTATATTAGTGAATAAAATTTGCATTCCCACCATGCCCCTTTGCAGCCTGTACGGTCAGGGGGGAGTGCCCTCCTGCGGGTTCCATCTGTTACCCTAGTCCATGGGGGTGCAGAAGAGGGCATTCTTGGTCACTGCCCCCATTTTATGGAACTCCCATCAGCAGGCGATTTGCTTGATTCTGAACCTGGGCATCTTCCGGAAGTGGTGCAAAACTTTTTTTATTTGAAAGAGCATTTGGCAGGCAGGGATAAACAGGGCTTGGATGGGTTTGGGGGGAGGGTTGTAGGGGAGGGAGGGAGTTCGAGGGGATGGATGTGTGTTTTATTGTTGAAATTTTCTGGGTTTTTTTGTTTTGTTTTTAAATGGATTGTGAGCTGCCCTGAGCCTTGTAGGAAGGGCAGCATATAGATTTGAAAATAAATAAATAAATAA
>QEPC01010657.1:7844517-7924757 GCA_003113815.1 Sphenodon punctatus
TTTTTTTTTTAAATCCCATATAAAAACAAAAAAACAAATAAAAAACAAAAGAAAACCATATAAAGCCCAATAAAAACAAAAAACCATATAAAAAACAAAAAAAACACCCATAACAACATTTCCCAAACAGCCAAACGACCGAACCAAACGGCCGAATGCCCAAACTGAACGCCCGAACGGCCGAACCGAATGGCAGAACCGAACGGCCGAACCTGAACCCGGCGAACTAACCGAACTGCCGAACCGAACGGATGAACTGAACGGAGCCAAACCAAATGGATGAACCAAACGGATGAACCGAACACAGCCGAATTGAACGACCGAACCCGAACCGCGATCTGCTCGCCCAGCCCTAGCAAATAGTACAGGATAATACCCTTCCAAACAAATTGTAAACAATAGTCATGATAAAATTTTATATTAAAACTTTCTTATCCTCTATGTTCTTTGCCTAGCTTTCTCAATTTTGGTGACAAGACAAATAACAAATGAAAGTATCCATCCATGGTGGAGGTTCGGGTGGCCACAGGCATTTCCTCCTTTCATCGGCAATACAAGACCTGGCTGTTCTGCGAAGCCTTTGGTGAAGGAGACGGGTGAAAGGTGGGGGATTAGGGTGATGTAGTTTCTGTATGTTTTCTTTTCATTTTGATGTCCCCCGTTGGGATTGAAAGTTTTATTATGTTTTATTTTTATTATATATTTATTGTGTTTATATTATGGTATTTTTCAATTCTATTTTTATTAATTGTTAGCCACCTCAAGCTGCTTTGCAGGAGGGGCAGAATATAAATTAAGATAAATAAATAAATACCCAGTGATGATCACTGGCCTTAGCCCTGGAGCTTAGTGGCTCATGTTCCTGAGGGGAGAAGGGTTGCTTCCACTACTCCCTTCTGTTTCTACAGCTGCATCCCTGCTCATCCTTAGCCTCACACTGACAAAAGCAGCTATTAGGAATGCGCAGAAGGGAACATTTGTGTTTTCATTTTCATTTAGTTTTTGTGGGGGGGGGGTTCTGTTTCATTTTATTTTTATTTAATTTATATGTAAAATTTCGTTTTCCATCCATTTCAATGTGACTGTGAACTGTTAAGTGTCCCATTAAATAAAAACAAAAAAACAAAAAAACCCACCGATTTTTGTTTTCGTTACTGATATAACAAAAACAACATGCACACCCCTACCAAACGATGCTCTGAAGCTAGCAACAGTCAGACAAAGCAGCTGCAGTGCAGCCTATGGCTTTTAGAATGCCCTCCCCACCACTACCCCTGGTTGCCTATTCCAAGTTCTGGAATCACTGAATGAAGCCTTATCACAGGAATTCTCTTTCTGTGTGTATCAAGTGTTGAGTGATGTCTTAGCAATACCAATTGGCCAGCAGAGATGCCAAGCATACTCTTCCCATACCCTCCATTTTCCCCTCCACTCTGGCTTGAATTGATAGCACAAATTTGCCGACACAGCTTCGCTGCAGGCACTGTCAGGCAAAACATAAATGAAGTTTCTAAATGAAATCTGATTGTCTTTTTTTAAAAAAAAATTTTTGTTTATTTCTGTTTACCTTAAACAAAATTGCAAAATTTCATTTGAGTTAAATAGAAAACATAAACAAAATGAACACTCCTAGTAGCTATTACCTGATAACATTTTCCTTATTTTAATGGTTAAGACAAAGTGTGTCCATCGGTTTATCAGTTTTGAATCCATTGTTCTATTAGTTTTGATTCTAACAAAGTAGATTCAGAGTGTAATTCACTGTAATCACAACCTGAAATGAATATTCCCTTTGAATATTTCAGGTATTCTAATACATTTTGGTCATCCTGGTTGTTCATCTTCAGTTGTGTTACACTACAAAAGAAACCAACCCCCCCCCCATCAAAATAGCCAAAATAACAAACAAAAAAACTACAGAAATGACTCAAATATCCAAAACATCTAAAGCAAAATATTTGTTACAGAATGTGAATATTTATTTATTTATTATAAAAAATGGATAACCCACCCCTTCCTGCCAAGGCAGCTCGGGGGCGATGTATAATAAAATATAAAAATAAATGCAAATGCACTAAAAAGAGATTGAAAATATACAAAATAGAGCAGGAACACACATACACCCTACATAGCTTGAATATTCAGAGAAGAATCTTAATTTATTATTATTATTATTATTATTATTATTGTTATTATTATTATTATTAAAATTATAATAATTATAATAATTATAATAATTATAACTTGCACCAGTGATGTACCTGGCACTTTACAATCAGTGGTTATAGACACGTCCCTATATCAAGGGGCTTAACATCCAAGAACAACAAGGAAGGGAAAAACAAGGGAGATGTCAACTTTAGGAAAGACAAGGATACAAGGTTGAGAAAATGCAGCTGCACATGGTTAAATTAGTTACAGGGAAGAGATTTTGAGTGTGGGAGGAAAGAGGATGCAATTTCACTCATGATGAGTCAGGGAAAGCCTGATGGAAGAGATAGGTTTCCTGGAGGGATTTGAAAGTTGGGAGGGAGGGAGAAGAACAAATGTATCCAGGGGAGGGAGTTCCAGGCATATGGAGTAGCAAGAAAGAAGGGGTTAGGGATGGGCAAACGCGGTTCGGAAGTTCAGAGTTCAGACTGAACTCGGTCTGTTCGGTCGCCCGAACCGAACTTCCAAACCGAACTCAAATTTCAAACCAAATCAAACCATACTGAATTTCCAAACTCCGTTCTATTCGCCCATCCCTAGTGGCAACACACACCAAAAAAACTGGTTTTGAATGGCTGAACTTGGTTTGGAAGTTCGGAATTCGAACGAACTTGGTCTGTTCGGTCGACTGAACCGAACTTCTGAACCGAACTCGAATTTCAAACCAAACCGAACCGAATTTCCGAACTTCATTCTGTTCACCCATCCCTAGAAGGGGTGAAGATATTTAGAGGAGTAGGGGAGTCACAAACAAGTGAGGGTGGGGGCAGAGGAGGACCGAAGCTCCCAGGTAGGAATGTGGCAGGATACAAGAGTGGAGAGATATGGGTGTCACAGCTAGATATTGAACCCTTGGCCTGGGGGTTTGGGAGGCATTGCCTTAGAGGCTAGCACCACCTCAGATGGTGTTGATCAGACAGCTTCCTCTTTCTATGTTATTCCTTGTGCCTCTGCTTCCCCGATATGGCCACGCCTGTTTCCACAGATGCACCTTGTCATCCTTGTTCTGCCTCTCAGCTTTGATTGGCCACCTTTGGCATTTAACCCTGAGTGTGGCCACAAGACGCTGTGGGAGCAAGTGCTTTTACCAGTGTGTGTGCTGGTGGGTGGTTGTGCTTGCTGTGTCGGTTGGTCCCCCTGTCTGTCAGTTGGTCTGTCTTTCCTACTGGTTCCTTTGTTGTGGTCTTCCATACTAAGATTCTCGGAGCCTTGTTGTTTCCCTTTGTGTGTAGGGTATGATGCCGTGTTTCCCCTCCCCTTTGTATTGTGCATCCTGGTCTCCCTCCTTGTGACTCAGTGTATGTTGTGGTGTTTGTGCCTCATAATCTCGCTTTCCCTTTAGGGCATAGGTCTCGCCCTCTTTAGTCCTGCCCCTGCCCCTCCCCTGCTCTCTTCCCTGGCCATAGCTCTGGTTCCCTGCAGCTTGGTTCTAGTTGGGACTTCGGTTACCAGAGTCCTGCTTCCTAGCCCTGAACCCCCCTGTTCCGCCATTGTCTCGTTTCCTAGTTTTCGCGCAGTAATGTAGTCTTGCTCCCTGGTCTTAAGATCCCTTGCATTGCCAGAATCCCACTCCCTAGCTGGTGTCCTGTCCTGGCTTAGCACCCTCATCCTAATTTAGGGTTCCCCTCCCCCTTGTTGCCCGGCTCTGTTTTCTCCAGGGCTTGGGTTCCCCCCCCTCGCCTTGTCCTGTTCTGTTTCTCTTGTGCAGGGTTCCCCTTACCCCTTGGGTCTGGATTCCCCCCTGGTCACCCGTCCTTCCTGAGCCTTGCCTTGCCCAGTTCTCCCCATAGCTGGCTTTCCTTCTTGGCCTGATGCCCTTCTGGCTCGATCCTTATCTTACACCCCTTTCCCTGTATCACTTCTGGTTGCTTTCTAAGGCTTCCAGTTCCTCCCTAGCTTCAGGTGCTTCCCTCTCTTGCTAGAATCACCTTGATGATGAGTCCCCTCCTCTGTGGCCGGGTTACCCGGTGGCAAGGACGAGAACTGTCTTGACAGGCTCAGGTGACTGACTAAGAGGTTTTCCTTCCTGGTGATCCCCCCTCCTGGGTACCCCAGACCCCTTCCCCTGTCATCCTTTGACTATTGGTTCCTTCATACTCACTCCCATGACAATGGGGGAGCAAGGCCATGAAGAGCCTTGAAGGTGAACACCAGGAGCTTGTGCTGAAAACATTACCATAGAGGGAATAAGTGTAGGACAGAAAGGAGGGACTGAACGTAGTCAAAGTGACAGGCAATGTGGAGGACTTGCCAGAAGAACACTTAATGGAGATGAGGGGGGTGATATCAGAGCACTGGAAACCAGTAAGAAGGAAATTATGGTCATCAAGGTGAGAGATGACTAGAGCATGGACTAGGGCTTTTGCAGTGACAACATTAAGGCAGGGCCAGATTTTAGCAATATTATACAAACCAGGAATGATTAGTTGTTTTGTATTCACTTCATATGCCCCAAATCAAAGTGGACAAATTCATCTGATATGTTATTTGCCGCAAATATTTGTTTCAGATATATGGCAAAACAAAAGAAGCTTTAGATCATTTCAGACTTGGTTGTAAGAGTTGACATGGCTCTAAAACCAGTAGGGTTAGCTTAAAGAGAATCTAGCTGGAATGGGTTCTAGATTTGCTACTTTCATATTAGGCTTGAAACGAGAAATGTCAGAGAATGCTGCTTCCATCAGAAGCAGGGCATTAACAAAGATTCACACAATGCGGAAACTTAGCAAGTTACCTGCTGGTTTTGCCATTTCCCATTATTTTTCATAAGTTGAACAGGGCTGGACCCAAGCCCTCTGTGTGCCCTGCGCATACTCCTTGGGGGCTGTGAAGACAAAAATGTGCCAACTAACTGCCTGGGAAGTGCAGAAAATTGCAATAGAAGTGCTGTAAAAGTGCTGTAAAAACTGTCATAAAATTCCTGGGAAGTGATGAAAAAGTCCTGGAAAGTGAAAAAAACGCTGCAAAAATGATGGAAGTGTGGAATCACCAGAAGACCCATTACCAATAGACACTTGCAAGCACTCCCGAAAGCTCAATATTTTCCTTTGGAGCAAGAATACTTGATTTTGTCTCAGCCCTGTTGTGGATAATACCTAAAATTTCAAGCAGCTTATTGGTTGCCCAATCAGGAACTGAGGACTGAGTCAAGCAACCAATAAATCCAAGTTCTTGGTTATATGGTTATCGAGTTTCCTACTTTCCATTTTAATACTATCAAGGTACCAGTTCTGGTTTACCATCAGTTGCTTGGTTAGTCCATTTTAGCCAATCACTTTAAATATGCACCGGCACACCACACCCCTCGGTTCTCCCCTCTTTTGAGTACACTGCATGTGTGGAAATGTGCAAATGGTAATGGTGTTGGTAACATAGTAACATGGTAATGTGGTAACTCGAGTAATTTGGGCAGTAAACATGTACTAATTACTGGGGTGGGAATATCAGTATTGGATAAGTCCGAACACCCAATAATCAGGTGTATCGGATTAATCCGATAATTGATATTTACTGATATCGGCATACCGGATTTTTAACGTTGGTCACTTTACCGTTTTTTTTACATTGTGGCCATTGAAGTCTACCAGGTAAGCGACCAATGTTAAAAATCCGGTATGCAGATACCGGGGAGATCCGATACCAGTAAATCCAGTATCCGATATTCTCCCCGGTGTCCCATCCCTACTAATTAGAACCTGAAAATACCAGGTGGGTTCAATTAGCAATATGTGGCTGGGTTTGACAGTCACAGGATTACAGCAAAAAGGTATTGTTATTTGTTGCAAGCCAGACTGACAGAATGCTTACAAAACTGCATGGGATTAAGTCTGAGCAGTACTATTTTTGTCACTTTTATGAGCAATAAAGTGCACATACACATTTGAACAGAGAGAAGAATGTCTAACACCTGTGTTACCTGCACAAAAGCCAGGGAGTGGAGGAGGAGAGGTTCATTTCTAGCTCCTGAGTCAGCATGAGTAAATTGGCACATCTTTAAAACCCTCTGGCATTGTGATTGCTGTCTATAATCCTAATCGTCCTCAGCATCACCAGATAGCGCTTGCTGGATCCAGATGTCAAGCTATACAAGATATTTCTCCAACTGCAGCAGCTGGCTGATTCTCCTGGCAGTCACCATGTGGCCCCTTTGAAGTAGTCTCCGACTCTGTTGTGCGTTTAGAAAGCTGCTGATGAATTGTTTGGGCAGCTCATTGACTTGGATCCTGTTTCCCTGCTGACTCAACTTTTGGTTTGGAAGAATTTATAGGTGTTCTTATCAATTTTTAAAGAAAGTGCCAGGAAATAAACATGGGTTTGACACTCAAATTTTCTGTGTACAAGAAAATAAACCAGGTAAGGAACAAGATTGGGAAATGCTGGGCGCCTTCTAATGCTGGCATTCAAAGGTGTTTAGCTGAGTTGGTTCGGAGCTGCTCTTCCTAGCAAAGTTCATTTGCAAATTCCATTATGATTCCTCTTCTCCTAAGCTCTGGGGCAAAATTCTCATGTGGTATAAATCAATGTCACTTCAATGAAATCAGTAATGCTCTGCCAATTTATAAAAGCTGAAGATCTCGAACATGAATCTTGATTCTGATCTCAGAGACATTAGTATAAACTAGTGGTAAAACAAATAAGCAGATTTGTATTTGCAGATAAATATTCACATATTCAGATATCTAAATAATATTGACATTCAAAATGGTTATTCCTACACCTGCTTATTTGGTTCACTTATTTAGTTACTTGAGTTTTGGCACTATTTAGTGCATACACGATAAATCAAGTAAACAAAATAACTGAACAAACAAACAAACAAATCCAAACTGCCGGAACGCAATATAACCAAACAAGATATCTGAATGATCTGGGACAAAAATTTGTTGGATTCAGTTCAAAGTGGGTGGATATGATGGATAATTTACTAACGTGAATATTTGTTTCACCCCTAGTATAAACCAGGAATAAAGTGAAGGAAATCATTGGAGTTTCATCCCTGCATTAAGCTGTGTGAAATAAGCATCAAACTCCTGATCTACCCAACAGCCACTGATTAATTAGGTTTGGATTAAAGTTGAAATGAGTGCCTGCAAAGACGGGTACACCCATCGAATTTCCAGTACCTGAATCAAACCAAATATTTCAGGTACTTTTGGGTACTTGAACCGTTTTTTGATTGGGTACCCAAAATACCGACAACCGGTATACCAAAATACCTATTTTATCCCAATTTCATCCCAGATTTCATGATTTTTCAGGGAAATTCACTATTTCCATATTTTGGAATTTTGAGTACTCAAACAGTATTCAGGTACTGATTGGGATACCCGAAATGATACCCCGAAATGTGGGCATTACCCACTGGTACCAAATCAGGTGCCTGTTTCAGCTCTATGGATTCAAAATCAAGTAGCTCCAGACATGGGATCTATTGATGTAGGTTAGGGCTATGACTATTCAAAGGGCCCCGTTTCTTCCTAGTTTCTAAATATGTAACATCAGACTCATTTTATTTTTGTATTTTTGCTTGATATAGACTATTCAGCCAGCCATACCTGTTGAGTGGAAAAATGTGCAGGGGCCATCAACATCTTTGTGTGGGCCAGAAACCTCCCCACTGATTTCACCATCTTCAAGCTCACTCCTGCAGCTACTAACTTTGCTGAACAGGAAGTCCCATCACAGCCCTTTACAAACCTGACCCATATCAAACCCAATCCTCTCTTTTGAGTCCAGTTCATTCTGTTATTCTACAGCTTCATTTCCTAACCATTTCAGATCAAACTCTCATGCAGCCATGACTTCTTTAAAATTTCTCTTATTTCAAAATCCACTGGTAAAAACTGAGACCCTGATGAAAAAGTCACTCCCTTTGCGCACAGTTTCAAAGGGTCAAGATTTAGGATTTGAATCTCCCACAGTGTTGTTTGTCTTAGAACTTACTCTGTGAATGAGACTAGGGGGAGAATTCCAACAAGACACACCATCGAAGCAGTGTTCTACTTAACCTCACACACCATCGAAGCAGTGTTCTGCTTAACCTAACTGACTCTTTATTTCTGAACACATTGCTTCCCTAAGTTTCCATTTGGAAAATGCCTGTAGCGCAAGGGTTAAAAAGCAGCTGGTGCCTCATGGAAAACTTATAAAACATTCTATTTATAAACAATTCCTTTAACAGATCTATTTTCTGTATTTCTCCTCCCTCAAGGTATTTTTCCAAGGGATGTTTTCCCTTACATAGAGGTGCTTTAGTACTCACTCTCTAGATGATTGTAGTGATGAAGCAGGGAACTCACATGTCTCCAAATCAGCACTTAACTTTGTTCAGAATTTATCTTTCCCTCCTGCTTATTTACTGGAATTCACGATCTACAATCCTCTAAAATATCACAGTTGGTTGCTGGTGGTGATCTTGGTGCCACAAAACATGTAAACATATAAACATGGAGGGTTAGAACATAGTCCCCAATGTCTTTCATTCCTATATTGAAAGTCAGTGGAATGGCACACCAAAATTCCCTTGTGATGGGGTTCACATACTCTGCTATGTACTCTGAATATACCCTGAGTGTACTCTTGTCTCTCCCAATATTCACTTCTCCCTTGTCTCCCCTCCCTTGTCTCTTAAATTGTAAGCCTCTTAGTGGTAAAGGACCTGTCCATAACTATTGATTGTACAGAGCCATGTACATTGCTGGCGCTTAGGGTTGAAAGAACAAGCCGCTGCGGTAGCTGTTTCCGAAGGAAAGAGCTCTTCCGCAATGAGCGGCATGATGTGACAGAGACATTAATTCCACTACTTTTGTTCTGCTACTTCCACCATTCCACTACTTTCATTCTGCTACTTCCGCCAGCACTTTCCGACATGAGGTCATGGTGCGAAGTAGTGGAACAATTTTTATTCCAACACTTTCTGAGATTATTCTGACACTTTCCAAGATTATTCTGGCACTTTCAGATAATTCCGATAATTCTAATGTCACAAAGGAAAGTGTGTGGAATTAGCAAAATGCTGGCGGAAAAGCTGTGGAAAGTCGTGGGCAATTCCAAAATGGTGGAATGAAATAGTGGTGCAGAAAAAGAAGCTGTCGCATCAGCCCTAGGTGCTATAGCAATAACAATTACACAGAAAATAGATCAGCCCTTTTTAACCCAATGAGATTCTCCACAGTTTCAGAATTATGCATGTAAATCCACTGTGGATTTTTAAATGCAGCAGATCTCTGTATGCTGCTCTGATCTCTGGATCATTTTTCTCCTTTAATTTAAGCCCATTACGTGTAGTCCAATCCTCAAATGACCAAGGAGAACACAACTGGGCACTAACTTGCTTGTAGTCGCCTTTTACATATTTGAAAATTGTCAGACCTGGGATGTTCCTAGGGCTGAAACAAAGTTTTTGGGAAGCTACAGAATTCAGTGACTGTTACAATATTCAGTTCGGAAAGTCCAAAATCCAATGTTCCAAGGACCAATGTGGTTATTTTCAAAACTTCGGAAACCACTACATGAATGGGGGGCTGGTGGACAGTTGAGCTTCCCTTCTTCTTAATGCCATATTTGGAAGGAGAGGGGTATGGGAGGGGATAGTGATGGTAAGCCAGATGGCAAGTTCTGATTGGCTGGCCAAGCCAGATGGCAAGCTGTTGATTGGCTGGCAGGGCAAAAAAAAAGTATCTGCAGCCATTTTGTCCATTCTCTTTGGTGAATTTGGCTGTGTGCTACAGTGCTGCTGGATCTGTAAGTAATCAGCTGCTGGGGGGAGGGTTCCTGTCCTGGCATCGCATGGTATGGTTTGACCTGTCCTGTTCATAGGGCCAATGCTGAAGGATGGGGGTTATGTTTACCTTTACCATACCATGCAAGTTTTTTTAAAAATAATAATAATTGGGTCCCACATTGCTAGTTCTGTCTTCTGCTTGGTTGGCACTTGGCAACATGAGGACAGAGGAATCTTTCTGCCTGGCTCCACTTCCCCTTGCCTGGTCTGTTCAAGTCACCAGTGCCAGAGTACCAATGCCATGCCAAGGTGCCCCTGGGTGGGGACGGGTGTGTGTGTGTGAATGTCTGGTTTCTTAATTTTGTGACTGCTGGAGTCTGGGATTGCTGGCTTTTAGTGGGATGTTGCATGGTTGTTATAGTCTTCTTGAACTAATGTCCCTGGCTAGTCTGCATTTTTGTGCACTGCTTGGTTGGCATAATTATTAAAGTGGATAAAATCATTGCTGATGGTGGGCCATGCTGTGGGTACAGTACTGTTGGATTTTTTTGGATTTCCGCAAGCAGTTGCACTTTTGTGGGGTTGTCTTCTGGAGCAATTGTCCCACTCTCACTAGCCTGCTTCCCTGGGTAGTATTTTTCTGGGTAGTGCTTTGGCTGTGGTTTCAAGAACTTCGCAACTTTTCCAAAGTTTCTGAAGTTTTCAGAGATCCAGAATTCTGAAACTTCGGAAACTGTTCCCAAGGGCCACCGAGTACTCGTATTATTTGGAATTTTGGTATTCGGCCCAAGTACTCAGAAGTACTATTCGGTACAGCCGTAGGTGTTCCCTCATATAAAACTAACCACCTGTTTTTGAGATGTTAGCCTGCTGCAGTCCAGGTTAAGTCCATGCAGCTCCCACTCACATGTTTTTGCCAAATAAATGGGCATCCCCCAGTGTGTCTTTCCATGGTTGTGGGCAACCTCCACTGGCAGCACCAGTGAGAGTAAACGTTGAGAAAGGGGCAAGAAACAGTAGCTCCTTGGATGCACTTAGATTTCTGACCACGACTCTATGATGCTGCTGGACCTGTACGCATGGACGTGCTTACTGAAATCTAATTAATTGGACATGGGCAGATGGGATCACATTAGCCCAAAATCACTCACATGGCAGGCTCCACATTCTCCAAAACCATGCAATGAGTGGGGGATGTGGGTCTGGTGGGTAATGGCCCCATGTCCAGTAGAGGCTAACACCTAATAAATGGGCAGATGGACATCCATGTGTAGTGGCCTAATGTGGGCTAATGTCTCATTTGTTAACACCCAATGTCCTTAATAGTCTGTAGCCACTGTCCCACATTTGACCCATGTCTTCCCTGATACATAGCCTGTATACTGTATAAATGAGTGGTGCAGTCTATTTCTGGTTCATAGTACATATAGAGATCATGGATATCTGTGAAGAAATGCGGTAGAACACCCCCCACCCCAGTCCCCTTGTTCCTTCCATTTAGTGGTAGAATGAATAGACAGTTTGCTAAAAAAGTACAGGTGCTAGCTTATTTAAAGGACATCACCTAACAGGCAACACCTGTGGCAGCCTAAGAACTCTGAGGTATATAAGAGGTTCCACCCTCAATTGGAGGGGGATCTATGTGAAGTGAGGAGAAAATCTGGGAAGCGCCTGGAAAGGTGAGGTACTTCCAACATGGAGCTTCCTGAGGAACTCCAGGAAGGAGAGAGAGACTGCAAATCACAATTGCCAAGGAAATGCAGGTGGGACTGTTTGGCTTCTGTTTATGGAGATTCTGTTTAAGCACAAGCATCTATGGTGGTGTGGCTTGCCTGTAAAGGGGCAGTTGGAGACCAGACCTTTCAGACAACCCAGCCTATCCACACTGGATCAGTCTGGTGAAAGACTGCAATCCTATGGGCTTTGGGACCAGGGCACTTAGTTCAAATTCAGGGCCCAGCTGGAATAGACTGTATATTGGATGTGTAACCGTGTTTCTGACCTGGTTTTCCCCATCTGAGGATTCTGGCCCTCCTCCAGGGAGAAGTGCCACTTGCAAACTGCTACACAGTTTATTTCACATGCGCAATAGTGCAAAAAAGCACAAACTAAATAAACGGAACAAATTAAGCCAAACTATTTGATGTGGCTCTCCAGACAGCATAGAACAAATATTCAGTCTCTTTTAAGCAGCCAAATTCAACGGATAAGATATTCACATTGGATACTCATTTCACCTTGACTTCAACCCTCTTTGTGCCTTTGGATTGTGCCTGAAAATCCCTCTCAAATTTAAAAGGGAAAGGCATGACTCGTAAAGGTTCAAATTCATTTAAGACCGCTTCCCAATTCTTTGGCAACATTTAGCCGGGAATGGAATATATAGTGCTTTTCACAGATAGATCTCAAAGCTCTTTCCAAAAGGAAACCAAGAGTAGAACCCTCATCCTTTGACTCCTACATCAGAGCCTTCCGGTTAGAGCTGCAGCAAGTAGTAAGATTAGCACCTGTGGGCAATGCCTGCATATTTGGGCACCCCATTGTGCACCTGCTGATCTACCTGAGGACCAATCAGGTGTCTGATACCAGAAAATGCAAGCATTGCCCAGAGAAACTGACAAGCGCCAGCCAGGCGTGCTGCAGAGCCAGTTTTAAAAGTGGGTTGGGGCTCCCCCCCCCACCCCCCCAGCACTCTGATAGGCGCTGTGGCTGGGAAGCCGCTTTTGAAACTGCTGGCCAAGAACACTTCAGATTCTGTCTCTGCAATGGTCCCATCCAGGGCCTGTCACTTTCAAAGGTCATTCAATGCTTCCACCCCTCCACAGCGCCAATCAGGTGAAAAGTACTGGGGGTGGGGGAAGTGGTCTTGGAAAATGACAGGCCCCTCTGGGACCACTATGGAGGTGGACTCTGCAGTGGTCCCAGCTGGGTTGTGTCACTTTCACAGGCCAGCTGGTCTACTGAAGCAGCCCTTTGGGTTCCATTTGGGCATTAATGGTGCCCAGATGTGTCTGGGTTGATTTGGGCACCCCAGATTTGTCAGGGGTGCCTGAATCTTAGGGTACCTGGTTGCAGCTCTACTTATAGGTCTATTTTTGATCAGAACCCCACAGTTTGAATGTTCAACCAGTTCTTTTCTAGGCTATCAGGAACCCTTTTAAGGCTGTAGTATTTGTATCTCCACTCCAGGCACATTTCTATTATTATTGTTAGTGTATGGCGAGAATGAAAGTATTTGGAAAATATGCTTACAGTCCCCAGCTGATGCTCACAAAATGGTGCCATTGTAGGGAAACGGATTACAGGAGTTAAAAGTGTACAGGCTCAGCAGTCATTAAGAGCTACAAAACTACTTGTTCCAGCTGCAGTTTGAGAAATGTTCCACTTTAAAAAAAAAAAAAATTAAATGTAGTTATCAATAGTATTTGGCTGCCTTCACTTTCCACATGCTGCTTGGAAGTGTATAGGCCAGGGTGCGTGGGTGGGCTGTAACTGAAGCGATTTAGTCTGCCTGCCTTTGGGAGAAGGTTAGAAAAAGACTTCACACTTGGTTTTAATGTCTGGTGTGAATTTAGTACCCCAAATACAGAGGGGACAATCCAGCGGTTGGCTTATGCTAACCCTGATGCACAGTGCACAGCCAGAATGCACATTATCAGATGCGCACGCAGTGCTGCGCATGCAGCACAGCCATACAGGACGAAGTGCAACCCCGGCCTATGTGACCCACCCCACGCAGTTGTGAGCAACGCATATGTGTCTAAGCACGTGTGTTCCGGCTGTGCGCTGCACGTCGCGGTAAGCAGACCGCTGGATTGTACCCAGAGACTATTTATTTTTCTGGTTCAGGCCAGGTGTAGGGCAAACTTCCCTTAGCATCTCAGAAGCTAATGGGACTTTCAGAGGCCCCTGCTATGCCAGTCCTACAACCACAGAATAGGAAGAGACTTCATAGGCTATGTAGTCCAACTCCTGCTTTGATGCAGGAAATCCACAGCTACATCTCTGACAGATGCCTGTCCTGCTTCTGTCTCAAAACCTTTAGCCATGAAGAACCTACAACACCTTCAGGCAACTTGTTCCATTGCCAAACAGCTCTTACTGTTAAGAAAATCTCCCTGATGTTTAACTGAAGTCTACCTTTTCATAATTTGAACTTGTTATTTCTAGTCTTGCCCTCTGGGATAATGGAGAAAAATTTCAGGCCATCTTATTTGTGTTAGCCCTTTACATATTTGAAAGCTACTATCATGTCCCCCATTAATCTTCTGTTCTTGAGGCTAAATGCACCCAGTTTATTCAGCCTTTCCTCACAAAACTGGCTTTCCAGACCCTTTATCATCTTTCTTCCCCTCCTCTGAACCCACTTTAAATAGTCAATGCTCTTGTTAAAATCCGGTGTCCAAAACTGGATTTATCACTACAGTCTGTGGTCCACTCACAGGTCCTCCATGTGCATCCATCACAGTCGATCTTATTAAAGTTAAGCATTGTCATGATCACAGGTTCAGT
Organism: Sphenodon punctatus; assembly: GCA_003113815.1. Lineage (NCBI taxonomy): Eukaryota > Metazoa > Chordata > Lepidosauria > Sphenodontia > Sphenodontidae > Sphenodon > Sphenodon punctatus. The sequence goes on from QEPC01010657.1 coordinate 7,858,964, forward strand.
CCCCTTGTCATTGCAGGATCAGGAGACAAGTCATCACAGAATCAGCACTCATCTGAACTGGAAACAAATCCAGGGGGAGTTAATCAGGGCTCAAGGTCAGAGTTCAGGCCAAGTAGTCAACGTTGGGAGGTCAGTCCGTTAGACTCAGAGTAAGGACCAAGTACATTAGCTAGGATGAGACTGAAGGGCTGGCAGCAGGGTGAAGACAAGTGAAGCTAGAAGGCAGGCTGCAAAGGTAGGTTGGGGAGGAGCAAGACTGGATGATAGGCTGAACTTGGCTCTAGTGTTTTGGCTGCAACAAGTCATAAGGCAAATTACTCTCAAGAGGGTGTGTGGAAGAAGGGGAAATATATCCTGGAAGCTGTCCAATGAGCATTGGGTCCAGAGCTCACCTGACCTCCTCAAGCCTAGTAAGTTCGGAGCTAGGTAAGGGCCTATCAGAAGTACTTCCTTGGTCTGCCCTTGAATTACAGTGATGCAGCGAGTAAGGCACCTGCTTAGTTTCTCCAAGGGCTTAGGTTCTCGATCCCTTGGTACCATTCCACTCAGGAAGTCCCCTCCTTTTTCTGTGATGTGAAGTCACTAAGGATCAAGCAGGCATCAATTTGGAGTCTCCAGAGCCTGCTGAAGCTGTCGGAATGACAATGAACCTCATGGCCCTGCTTTTCAAGATGCTGATACTAGGGCTGAGATGAGAGCAAGTGTTCCCATTCCGAAGGGAAATGCCAACCTTTGGGGAGTGCTTGCGAATATCTGTTTGTACTTCCTCAGTTTCTGGCGATTCCACACTTCTGCCATCTTTTCATCATTTCCGGCACTTTCTGGGACTTTTTGTAACTTTCTGGGAATTTTATTACACTTTATGGCAGTTTTACAGCACTTTTATGGCAATTTCCAGCACTTCCCCAGCATTTAGTTTAATCTTCACAGCTCATGGGGTGTGCATGGGGCACACACGGGGCTTGAGACCAGTCCATAGCATCTCCGGTCAACTTGCTGAAACAGCAAGAAAGCCAGTAAGTTTCCACATCATGTAAATCTTGGCGAGCGCTGACAGAAGCAGCACTCACAGAGATTGTTTGTTTTTGGCCTATCTGAGATTTCCACAGTGGCAGTGGCCTCTGGGGACTCCATGTTGCTGGTCACATCCCCCCACCCCCTTGATGACTCCATAGTGCAGCAAAGGGGTTGCGGGTGTGTGTGTGTTTCCCTGAGGGTTGTATGGGAGTGGGAGGGAAGCACTGACTGAATGTCAGGGAAAGGAGACGCTGCACAGAGGAGCAGTTGTAGCAAGAGTTCATGGCTGTAAAGTTCCAGACTTCATCTAGCACCGTTGGGGCCCTGAGTGTGGTGGCAAGTACCTCTATGCTACTGAAGAGCCCTAGCCAGGGCCCAGGGCTGGTGCTGCTGGCCCTTCCTTAAGCTGGTTAAGCCACATCCCTCCTCAGTTTTGCTCCATGTCCCCAGCTTTCTGGTTTGTCACTGACCCGTATATAAGGCCAGCCAGTAGCCACAGGAAGCTGAGTGGATCATCTGTCTCCACTTCCTGGTTCCCAGTTGCGTGTCTCTGTTGTTTCCTTCTGTGTCTCCACTTTATGTTTCCACAAAATTAGAACCGGCTCTGCACTCCTTAACCTTGTGTGTCTTTTGGGTCAGTGGGAGGTTGGCTTTTTGGATCTTTCCTTTGGATCCTGATGGCAAGTCTGGCTGGCAGGGTACTGGGGATCAGTGTTTGCTTTGAAGTGGGTTCAGAAGCTGCCTGGATGAGGGCCTGTCATCTGCAGGATGCTCCCCCTAGTGATGACTTGGTGAGCTCCCTAGAAACTTCATAGGGAGCCCACACTGTCTAGTGCCAGCTCGGCCTCTCCCAGTCCAGTCCTGCCTTGTCTGTCTCATCTCAATGTGTTCAGTCTAGTTCTTTCTTGATCGGAGTCTGTCCATCCTGATCTTAATCTGTCTGTCCAGTTTTGCCTCGTATGCCTCATCCAGTCTGTTTGTCAGTCTGCCTCATCTGTCCAGATGCCCCATCTGTTGGTCTCCCTGATCCGTGTGTTTGCTCCCCCATGTCTGGACCTGACGTGGCACCAACTCACTTTGATCCTCGCTTCTGGCTTTTAAAACCTGATCCCAACACCACTTCCCACACGTCTCTTCAGACTCAATCCTGTCATTACTCCCTATGCCCGAGCCCACGCTTCTGAAAATGCCCCACCCCCCATACAGAAAGCAGCTTGATGACAGAAAAGAGCACTCGCAGATAGTATGATCCCACTTTGGGTCCTGACTAGAACTGAAACAAATATCCACTGCTATCCTGTATGCAGCCAAATAGCACAGTATCTGTGGTATCCGGTTTCCAGTTGGATACTGAATGGTATCCGGTTTAGTATCCACCAGCTATCCAGTTAACTGATTATCATTTACTGAATTGCCAATTACCAGCTACCATTTACTGCACTACCAATTAATAACCATTTGTCCCTCCCTTTATCTGGACATGTTTTGTTATGCAATCAACAGTTATGTTGTGAACTGGTATTCTGGTATTCTGATTTGGTGGTTAACCTACATGGTTACTGGATAGTTACTGAATAACCACTATGCTATCCAGAATACTAGGTATTAATCGAGAATTTTTTAAAAATGTTATCTGTTTCGGCTCCAGTCCTCATCCTCTTAGCAGAGCCAGTAGCTCATATTCTGATTTGAATTAGATTTACCTCTTGCTCATCCTTACTGGGAAAAAGCCCTTTATTAAAATTATTCTTGAGAAAATGTTGATGCTGTGTTGGTCCAAATGTAAGAGATGAAGACAAAGTAGTTCAGGAAATATCTTTTATTGGAAAGACTTCTGTTGGTGAAAGTATGCAAACGTTGAGTCTGACGCCAGTTCAGCCTCACTCAGCCCACCCTGCCTTGTCTGTCTCATTGTGCCCACCTTAGTTCCATCCCGGGCTACATTTGGGACTATTTTAGGTTAAGTAGATTCAAGATTTTGGTCCTTCTTGTTGCAGGGACAAAATATGGACCTTATTAAAGTCAATGGAAATTTTGTCACTGGCTTCAAAGAAGTCAGAATTTCACCATAAGTGCAAACAGTTGCTTTACAAAACCACATTAACTGTCTGAAAGATTATTCTTCATGGATGACTGAATTCACCATGCCCTGAAAATTAGGGTTAAGTTAATATTTTGGCTACACGTCAGTCCATTGTTGTCCAGTTATGTTCTCCTCATGGAAGCCTCCTGCTTTTGCCACCCAGTTGGCCAGTATTTTAGGAGTAATATAATTTCCTAAGGAGACATCAGCCTGAAAAACCTTCCAGGAAAGCAGAGATCAAAGAGAGACAACAATAAGGAGCTGTTAAGTGTCTAATTTATCTATTGACTGTAAGGAACACGATAGCTTATTTTTTGGCAGTGAAGTTCACATTAATCTTGGGATAACATGTTAAAAAAAATTCTCAGTGTTGCAAGTGACGTCACAGTGGCAGAATAAATAAAACATTGCTAACTTATCACAGCACCCTGCCAGGGCAAAAGGAACATGCAATCCAAGATTATATGTTTTAAACAGTAGGATGCAAGTTAAAGAGAGTTTAAATTAGAACCACAATGTGGGTGAGTGGGTTTATTATTTGTGGGTATCATTCATGCTTTCAGGTAACCCTTAGGGTACCTGAATATTTTCTGTAACCAAAACCAGTACTTACATATCTGGGGGTGGGGTTTCAGTATGATTGTATTTTTGGTCATTTTGATATTTCGGTTATGATGTTTTTAGAAATTGTTCATGTGTGATAGTGCTGGCTGAGGTTGATGATATGGCATAATTGAAATACTGAAATGACCAAAATAACTGAACTAGATTTTTTCCTTCTTTAAAAAACAAACACAAAACACACACACATTCCTCTTTTCATTGAATTTAAGGTCATAAGTAGCACTTGAGATTATGTAGTCTGATTTCCTGTATAGGATCAGAAAAAAATGGTCTTTTCACCAGTTTTTACCCCGTGAAAGTAACTCATCTGTATTTGGCTAAAACATACCTTCTAAAAGGAAACTGAGTCTTCTCTGAAGACTGTAATTGGTGGGCATAGAGTGCCCTCTTCCAAATGAAATTGACCTCAAATGACCAAGTTGAAATATTTGGGATCAACTGAGTTTTCCTCAATGTAAAGTGTAATTCAGGGATGTGACAGTACAGACTCCTGTTAGTCTGCTGGACCTTTAAAGCACCTAGCACCAGCACAGAGGTGGCACAAGCAGAGCTGCAGGCACTAGTATTGCGGAAGGACTGTGCCTAACTGCCAAGCAGCTGTGTGAGGGCGTGACACTGACCAGCCCTGGGGAGACAAGTCTGAGAGTTAGTTCAGTACTGGAGGAGAGAAGGAATATGACCTGGGAGGCAACTCTCCCTTTACAAGGTAGCACCAGGGGCTTGAGAGAAGGAAGTTCTTCTAGAGAAGCAGGACTGCTAAGAGCAATGACCAGGCAAATGATTGAGAGTTGACAGCAAGTGAATGACGGCTGCTTGGCTGTAGGGTCTGATGGGGTACAGAGAGGGGCTTGGCCTAGAGAACCTGGATGGTTAACTGAGATATTTGGATATTGTATAGCTACAGAGACTAACAGAGGCAACTGGTGGAGATTAGGGCTGATACTTGCTTCTCGGATTCCCACTTTTATTGATGAGAACCAGGATTCTTGGCTCATTCTTGAAAATAAAAATGAGCTGAGAATTGCCCTGAATCTCACAGAAAAATGTGAGATTATTGCCCCTCTGCACTTTAAAAAACAACAACAACAACAACAACATTTTGACTCACCTGGATGCCTCTCTCCAAGACCAGGGCTGCTCTGGGATTCGTCTCTGTACTCTCCACTTCTTTGTAGGGACAGGTAAGGAGGTGAATTTGCTGAGGAGGTGGCTGCCCCACAGAGAACAAAAAACAAAAACAAAAACCACTCCACACATGCAAAATTGTCACTGGAGTGATTCTGCACATGTGCAGCACTTTTCTGAAATGGCTCCGGCAGTGTCAGTGCCATTTCAGAAAAGGGAAGCCAGTCTATGTGTTCACAAACAGCTCTGAGCATGCACAGACCAGCTGCCCTTTTACAAAATGGTGCCGATGCTGCCGGTGCCATTTTGGAAAAGGACTGTGCATGCAAAGAACAGTTGTGGTGGCCATTTTCCAATGAGCAGAGCAGTTTTTGAATTTTCTCAAGATTCTCACAAGATCTTGGAACATTACTGAGATCTTGTTGAGATCTCTGTAACATTTTTTTATTCTCATGAGAATCCTGTGAGAACCAGGAATGGTTTTTAATCCAGACCTAGTGGAGATATGTAAGTAAAGAGACTTTTGTAAGATAATTTCCAGAGACTAAGTAAATTGGGTCTATCCTGAGGGATTTATGGCCAGCAAACAGTGATGCTGCTACATTTGGTGGAGAATGCGGGCAACCCTAATGCTGTTCATCAAAGCAAGTCAACTGAGGGAAGTGTGTTGTACCATGGCAAAGAGAAGTTACCAAAGTTTCTGCAGAAGAGGATTGTGCCCAAGTAGTAATTGAGAGGTATCAGAGACTGGTGGTGACTGTGTGACAGTAGCTTGTCCAGATGAGGACTCAAGCCTGGTTGAAGCAGACAGACAATGCAGATGCATAGTGAAACAATAGGATGGCAGTGGGAGGAGTTCACCCTTGTTGGAGACAATATGTGAGTTTATGGAGTTGGGTTGCACCTGAACTGCAGCAATGGAACCTGGAAAGGTGAGAACACCATACTCAAGCAGCACGGATGCAGTGGAGCCCACAAGAGTAACCAGAGAGACAGAAAGTGTGGGAAACCAGGTATAGGGGGCTGGGCTAACCATTGCACTTTCCCCAAAAGCATGTTTGGTTCCCCAGTCTTCCCAGAGTCCTATTTCCTTTCAGGCTCTGGAAGCACTGTGAATGATCCCATGTGGTGGAGCAAGAGCCCTTGGGGCTTCTATCTCCTTGCCTATTAGTTGTTAGTCTGGAGAAGGCTAAGACCCCATGGGTATTTTACCTATCAGATAATAGATTAGGAGTGGATGAAGGCAGCATTTGAAATTTATAAGTGCTGGCCACTTTTGTAAATTTCAACAATTTTTTGGTAGAATTCTCATTTCTGATGCCCTCTGCACCCCCTTCTTGCCCCCATCCTGTGACCCCATTCCTCAATCAAGGAGTTTCTGATTATCAAGTGCCAGGCTCAGTTCCTCAGTTCCTCTGTACTTGGCAAAACCAAGTAGAGGGACGGGATACTTACTCTATAAAAATCGAGTAATCCCGAGTGCTGAGTTTCAGTCCTAGTTCACTCCCCCATTACATGACATAATATTCATTTCCATTATATGAATGCAAGTGGAGGAAAACTCAGGGCCTGAGAGCTTTTGTGGTGCAACCATCTCCAACTGTCTGTTTTGAGAAGACCTCTCAGCTTGCAAACTTTTAGTACTAGTCACCAAAAGCCTCAAAAAGAATTGTTTTTTCAGGGAGAGAGCTGAAATATGTACCCACAAAAACAGGTAAATCCATCAAGTTTTCAGTACTTCACTTGGTTCTCGTGTCCAATGGATTATTCAGTGTCCCAAATTGCCAACTTTTAGAACCGATTTTTCAGTTTTCTTCCTGATTTATTGAGTTACTGTCCCATTTTTTGAGTTATCATTCCATTTTTTGGCAGTGACTCCAATCCAAAACCTTCTTCCCCTGGGTCTTGTGTGGGTGCGGCTTGTGCATGGCACAATGTTCCTGCAATGTGTATGCACATACCGATGTGCATGTGCCCATTGCAGACACAGGAAAGTTCTGAAGTTAACAAGACTCTGTGGGAAAAGTCTGACACACTCACGTGTGCGGGGCATGGGATTGGCCCCATTTTCCTGTATCAATTTACTTATTTACTAATCAGTAAATTGGTAACAATAATTCCCAATAGGTAACTGGGTACCTGATCAGTACTCAGAATGCCCATCAGGCACACAAAAAAGCTCCCAAAATTGTGGTTATTACCCATGGGTAATCAATCAGGTACCCTTTTAGCTCTAGCCAAGACCTAGATCATAAAATGATAAACCATTTTATGCCTCCCTTCCTGTTGTTCCCTAGAACTTTCTCTGTTGCTGCTAGAGTTTCTCTCTCCATCCTGCCTCTGCATTGCTTTGGTTGCCCTGTTTCTATATTGGGGAGCTTTCCAACAACATTGATTTATGTGCATTATTATTATTATATACTGTTAGGGTAGGGGGGTGTAGGGATGGGAAGAACCCAGAGGGGACAGAGTCTAAGGCACCAATGATTCAGGGAATGAGAAAAGAACCCACACACACACTGTTCGCTTGGGCTATTTGCTCTTAATATGGAAAAACGACCCCTCAGGTTAACAGTTGGCCCTAGTGCCTTCAAAAGAAGACAGGCCTTATCATCATTGGGGTGGAGACAACACGGCCCAGAGCTCAGCCCCCACTCGTGCACACGAATCACGTATACCACCACCACCACCCTTTGGCCAGCACCACACATGCTGCCTAAGATATTGTTGGGGGGGAAAGACAGGGGGGTGTTGGTGGCAGTGAGGGAGACCAGGGAAGCCGAGAACCAGGGGAGTTTGGGATAGGGAAAATGGAGCCTCCGCACTGGGAAAAGGGACCCGGGGTAACAGGAAGGGAAGGAAGGGACGGGCTGCAAACACTCAGTAATCACTCACTCACCCACTCTCACACCACCCCACTCACAGCCTCCACGCACCCACACTCACACCGTCCACTCTGCTCCACACACTCTGCTCACACTTCCCAGGCTCCACACTCCTCGCACTCCATGCAATCACCACCGTATTCAATCCACAAGTTCCTAGCAAGGGGCCAGTCTCACAGCTGCGCTGATCACCGGCGCTGCTGTGATGACTGCTTCCTTCTTTTATACTCCTAGCTCCACCCCCTGAGTGCCTGGAGACGTGCTGAACGTCGCACAGGGTCCAAGTGCCCTGCCTCTCTGTGCTGCTGCTCTATTGGGGAATCCCTTATGCTTGTGACATGATGCCGCTCTGCCCTGCCCCTTTCTGTGGGGTTTCCCCTCTTGCCTCCACGCTGGAGGGATCTCCTCTGGCGTCTCCGTCTCCCCTGCATCCCCCACCGGGCCTGCCCCAGATGGGACCTTATATATCCAAATATTTTAGTAACTTGAGAATGGCTTCATCCATATGTTTTCTATCCAATGCACATGTCTGAAAGGCACATTACAGGGTGCCCCACACTGTCTTGAATAAAGATTTTTTTTAAATTTTGTGCATAGGTTGATTGTGTGAATGTTACATTGAAACCGCATGGAGCAAGTAGTAGAGCACTGGGACTGGAGCAAGTAGTAGAGCACTGGGACTGGATTTCGGGCTGCTGCCACTGCAGGAAAGAGTATGGAAGGGTGCAATCGGGTATTGGCTTCGCCTGCTTTTCTGTATGGCTGCTCCTCTAAAGTTCCCAATTTGTAGGTTACGAAGGTTTCGAATAAAGTAAGTCATCTTGGATTCTCACCAGTGGCCCTGCTCCCCCTGGGTTATAAAGTGGCAAAAAAAATGCTATTCGATAGACTCTCGGATACCACATGGTAGGAAACTTTTGCTTCCTTCCGCGATAACAGAACATTAGGAGGACATCTTTCAATTATGAACCAAACACGTTTTCCAATGTCCTATCTTGTAAACAGTAAGGTTCCAAAAAAAAGGAGGCTGTTTACTTTAGCAAGTTTATTTTTTTCCCCCTCTAAATTGGTGGAGGGTCATTTTAGAGAGGTTCCTTTGGCAGAGCGTAACTGCTGCTGCCAATTACAGCAAATTTATACAATTGAGCACATCTTGGTATATTGCCCCCTCTATAATGAGGAATGTGCTAGGTTTATTACTCCACTTTTAGTTGCCTGCCTAGGTAGGCAAGAAGAGTTTTATTTGAGATTTCTTCTGGATGATCACTCCACTGCTCATACGTCCAAGGTTATGGAATCCCTGTGGAGAGTATTTGTTAGTAAGCAGAAATACAGTCTCTTGGGCAGGGAAGATGAATAAACTAATTTTGGTCCACTACATTTAGCCGGGGTAAGGCCAATTGGGTGGATTCTTAGTTTTTTGATTGAATTCCAGAGTTCAGGGGTCAAGAGTTTCCTGAGCTCAAGCTCCGTAGAAGAGCTAGGGTTCATTCTAGTATTATATCCCATGTTGGGATAATCCTACTACTGGTACTGTTTTATGGGCCGCATGAGTGTATCTCTATACTTGTATATTTTATAGGAGGAAAGGGGGACATCCATGTAATTAATTTTTTTGTGATAAGGTTAGTTTTTTAGAAGTTATTTTATTTTAATTGTTAAATTTTTATTTTTAGTTGTTTTAGTTGGGGACAGAGGGCAGCAGTTTCTATTGACAATTTTATTTGGATTCTGATTTAGTGTTGGTGTTCTTGTTTTTTGGTGCTGTTTTATTGTGTATATTTTTGTTATGACTTATTGTCGAAACAATAAACTTACTAAAGTAAAGTAAAGTAAAGATTTTTTAAAAATTTTGTGCATAGGTTGATTGTGTGAATGTTACATTGAAACCGCATTCACATAATGCACATATTTTCAATGTGGAAATGAAGCACATAAAGGAATGCAAAGGAATCCTTGTCATTCCTCCAGGATAACAGAAGTCCACAGAGAGAACTGATGCTGCTCTAGGTATGGCAAATGAGGTAGGGAAAGAACCTCCAGAGTCTTGGGAGAAACAACTTCCGGAGGAGGGAAGAAAGGTCATTTCTGGTTTCCTTCCTGTAACAATGAGAATGTGGATAAAATGGAAGAGTAATATGTGCATTAAACTGAATGTGACAATGCTTATAAGGCACATTTTTACAATGTGCATTAAGTTCAAATGTGGCAAAAAGTAGAATGTGTAACGGGGAATAGCAAATTGTAATGCACATCTTAAACAACTAGATTAAAACAATGCAGACTTTTTTATAATATAGGAAAGGGTCCTTGGACTCTGTCTCTGCTTCTGCCTGTCAGGAAGACCAGGCTTTCTGTCTGACTGCCTGTCTGCTCCAGCATATCAGCATGTCTGTCCTGCCTACAGCCCCTGCCTTTTGTCTGTGTGCTTGACCCTAGCCTGCCTTTGATGTCCTGAACCTGATCCTGTACTGACTTCCTGAAATGATTCATTACTGAATCTCCAGCTGTGCTTCCCCACATTCCTGACACTTTTAAAGTAATACTGCTTGACAACTAGGCTCAAGTAGAAGTTTGGGCGAAATCATTCTTAGCTACAAGGGTCTGTGTGGACAGAGAAAAGTAAGGACTAAGCATCACCCTTAGAGTAGCACAGCTGAAATCCACATGAAGGGTATCAGTCTTATAACCACTGGAATGTGCCCATTGCAGACACAGGAAAGTTCTGAAGTTAACAAGACTCTGTGGGAAAAGTCTGACAAGCCATAAAGGAAAGTGTGCTGGAATTAACAAATAACTGGCTTATGTTACAACCTGTTCATGATAAGAGGAAATATTTTTAATGAAATGTTCTAAACAGGGGCCTTCCAGCTGTGGAAAGAATGTAACAAGAAGATAGTTTCAATTCCTGCTTGGCTACAACCAATAGTATTTGCAGCCAATTTTTTTCTCTTGTCCCTAAACCATGTATACAAGTGCCCTCTTTTCCAGAAATCTTGAGAACATAACAAAGGTATCTTCTGGCAAAAGCCATTCAACTGTCCTTCAATGCATGTATAAAAACAAAAGAAATTATGCAGCTTAATGACTAATGCTACTGATGGTTTGGAAGGCATTTATGACCCAACGCTTTTATAGTTAGAATGACAAGGCAAGTCTGTGCCTACTGGCCTATTTTTGACTGAGAGACTGGACAGAGTCACCATTGCATCATGCCTATTGTAGGCCTTGTTGCTATGGAGACCCTAACAAGGCCAGAGGTGACCACACTTCAAGGTTACAGTTGCCAAACTGTCTCTGTTTTGAGGCATAGCCCTTAATTTAAGGGAACATTCCTTTACTTCAGAGACCTATAGTTCTATAACATAATAGACAACCCTTATTCTGAACACCACAGTTCCATGGAATATTGTGGGCATCCCTTATTTCAGAATCCCTTGACCTCACAGAGTTTCTTACATTTGAAATTTTGATCTGGCAACTCTAGCCAAAATAGCTTCCCAACTGTCTGTTCTGAGGGAACAGAAGGAATAGGTCTTTTGGACAGCTAATAGTTTCAGAAAGCATGGAGGATCATCAGCTGGCCATCTGCTCCCTTTTGGGATACACAGGCACAGTGCTGACCTTCACACCAGCAACAGTGGGGCAAGAAGCAGTGCTGGATCCATGGAAGTTGGGGGCCCATAGAAAATGGTAGCGTGAGTCCCCTCCTAATGTAGGAATGTTTGATATACACACACTGACTCACCCCCTAGAAAATAGAAATGTTACTGTATTTAGTTTTTGATGTTCAGTAAAACATAATATTCCATTCGGTGACTGGGGCTCCCTGTTTTTCAGGTCAATGTTTTGTGTAGAGTCCTATGAGGTTAGACAGTCTGACTGTACTAGCCTGGATCTGTCCTTGACAGGAAGGAAGGGATGATCAGTACTCTGTATGTACAGTATCCCCCCCTCCATATGGATGCACACTTAGACCTCATGCGGTCTGTAGCTGGCCTTGCTCCCAACTGACCTGTGCAAAAACACAGGGGTAGAGGCCACCTCTGTGTTCACACACTAAACCTTCTGAAGTACAAATGTGTTATGTACTACACACTATAATATTTACATATATGCAAATAGAGATAATACTACAAGTCTGTACCAGATTTTCCAGGGGAGCACCTCTTGCTCTATACCTCTTTTCTCCAGCCTTCCTCCTACCTATGGCTTCAGCTCTACACGTACTCCAAAGGAGTTCCATATAGCCAAAGAGAGCTCAGCACTGAACGGGATTAAGCCGCTCCTTCCACTTATTACTTCACTTCCAGTGTTAGTTGGGTTTGCCCATCCCCCATCCTCCAATGTAGAGACCCTTCTTTGCCACACATCTATAATGAGACAAGGAAATACAAATAACTCATTCTCTGGGTTTATTTTCTTTTAGCTACAGACCTTGTCATGACTGGTATGACTTGGCATTTTTCTTTCTTTCTTTTATAGTGTAGAAAGAAGTGCGGTCTAGATAGATAGATAGATAGATAGATAGATAGATAGATGGGGATGTGTTATTCCCAGGATTCAAGCTAATTAGCATAGCAAGTTCCCAACCATTGGTCTAAGTATCACTGACTGCCAGGTCACAGAGCCAGTATGCCAATTGTGGTGGTGGCTTGAACTAGCTTTGTCTTGGGTGGTACCTTTCTTAGGGCTCCTGCCCAAGCTGGTTTTAAGGATGGAGGTGATGCACTGCTGAGCTGTGAGCTGTTTTGAAAATCTAAAATCTAAAATAAACTAAAAGGGAGCTGGTGCGGGACACCTAGTTGGAATTAACTAGCATGGGATCTGGATGACTATTTGGCGTGAGGAAGGCGCCAGACGGAGGTGAAACTGAAATTTCCAGACAATGTTATTTTAGTGCTTAATACCTGGGGAACAGATAGAAAAAAAATATCAAACCATTTGAGCTGAGTAAAAGAGCCTAATCTCTCCAGATGTATTAAAAGGGGGGGGGAAGGGTGGGAGGGTTTGGGGGGCAGGAACTACCAGATTTTGCTCCTTGTGTCTAATTTATGAAAAAGTTAGGAGTCGACAAATCTAGGGAAATGTGGGATACATTTTTCCTCACAATGGCTTTAGCCCCATCCAAATTTCCAGCCCAAACGACATTACTTCTTTTCCTTAAGAGCTTTACTTGTCCAGCAACAATTCACAATGTGTTACTGCAATTAAACTGTCAACTATTTCCAGATCTCTAACCAGATTACTGGATATTAAAAACATCACAGTTAGTTTCCTTTTATTTCCATGCATTCAATTTTTCATGACAAGGACGGCGGGATGCCCATCTGCTCCGTATTTCCAAAGTCTGTCTAGCTTTCAACTAACCAGTCCCCTACATCTTGTGAACAAGCAGAGCTGCAGATTGATAGACAAATGTCTCGTTTTGTTGACTTGCTCTCTTATGTTAAAAAAACCAGTGCTTTTGAAGGCAATATTCTTATTTTAGGAGTATTTTCTTATGCTGTTCTAATCTCAGGGATCCAGAAGGTATAACCTGAGTTGGGGGCCAGGACAAAAGTATATGTTTACAATATCAGGTAACACATTGATATTCTGAGTCGAGCCATAGAGTCTGAATGGAGCTGAGGTCAGAAATAGGGGTGAAACAAACTGTTAAATTGCTGCTCACAAGAAATTTCAACATCTTGGGAACCAGGATTGATTTCCTGACCATTTCCCAATAATGATGCTGTTTTTTTATTTTCACAATGCTATGAGATATCATCCCAATTTATTGACTTTCCATTTACCGTTTGCCATGTACTGTTAATTTAACTCTTACCACATTATCAAGCATACCATTTTACTTCTACTTTTGTTGCTTCTGCATTTCCGAGCCAATCACTATGCAAATAGCTTATCCCTAAACCTCCCCCAGTGGCCCTTAACTTCCACCCCAGTGCCTTCATTCAGAATTTTTGTTGTGTGTTGTTCCCTTTGCTTTGATCCATCTGCAACTGGATTGCAGATTAGTAAAGGAATCTGCGGACCAGCCAATGAATGACAAGGAAGTAAAAGGGGGAAAGGAGTGCAAGAAATGTGGTATTGCATCAATATTACCACTTGGTATTTGAAATGGACGACAAAGCAGTAAATGGCAAAGCAGTAAACAGGATATCGGTAAGCAGAAAGTCGACAAAACAAGAAATGAAATGTCAGTCGAGACATTACAGATTACTGAGAGGTTCTTTCAACCAAGGTATCGAGCCAATTGAAACTGAATTCTAGCAAGATGGTGGTGATGCTCATTGGCAGTACTGCGGTTCTAGATGAAGGGATATTACCTGTTATTGACAGGGCCTTGTCATCTTGAGGATAGACTACTGTAATGTTCTCTACATGGGACTGCCCATGGTGATGGTCCAGAAGCTGCAGCTAGTGCAGAATGCCATGGTCCATCAGCTCACTGGGATGGGTCTTAAGGAGCACATTATGCCAGTGGTCCAGGCACTGCACTGGCTGCCTAGAGTCTTCCGGGCCTGATTCAATGTGCTGGTGTTGACCTATAAAGTCCTAAACAGTCTGGGCCCTACTTATCTGAGGGACCACCTCACTTCCTGGGCCCATGAGTGGGACCTGCAGTGGTCAGTGGCTGCCCTCCTGGAGGTTCCCCTCAATAGATGGGTGGGGAATGACAGGTGGGCATTCTTGGTGGCCGCACCAGTGATGTGGAACTCTCTTACACAGGAGGTCCACCTCAGTCCAAGTCTTTTTATGTTCCGCCATCAGTGTAAGACCTGGCTCTTCCTCCAGGTGTTTGGTGGAGGGGAGGGTTAAAGGGTGGGTTGGGGTGTGTGTGATGTTTTATTGCACATCTTTTTGTATTTTTAATGTTTTATATGATGTATATTGTTATATTTATATTTTATTATGATATTGCGAGACACACAGAGCTGTCTTGGAGAGCGTGGAGTGGGAATGATCAACTTTAGACTATTCCTTGGGAGATGTTGCTCCTTCAGCTCCCAGGCAGAGACTTCAGTTCCTATTGACTCAGCCTCTCCTTTATACTGGCAGAGGGGCATGGCCAGGCTTTCACTCCTTAGTCTTAAAGGGCCAGTGTCCTGCCCACTCTGACTCTGTCTCTCAGTCTGCATATAACCCAGACTGGTTCCTAGCTATGGACTGGCTCTCCCACACCCATGCACATTATTATTATTATTATTATTAACAAACATTTATATAGCGCTTTACAAAGTAATAAAATAGACATGGTCCCTGTCCCTAGGGCTTACAATCTGAGAGACAGGAGCTAGGGGAGAGACTTAGGAAGGGGAACAGAGGGAGAGACAAGGGGTCTAACATTCATGAAGGTGCGAGGTCTCAAGTGCATGTGCTTGGCTTGGTTACAATGAGAATGACAGCAGGCAGGTCCATGTTGCAAGGAAAGGGGTAAACAGATCGTAGGTATAGGAATAGTGGCTCAGCAGGATAAAGAGTCAGACAGAGCAGAGCGAAAGAGGTGAGTTTTAAGGAGAGATTTGAAGGTATGAAGGGAGGGGGCAAGGCGGATGTGGACAGGGAGGGAGTTCCAGGCATGGGGGGCAGCAAGTGAGAAGGGACGAAGGCGCTTAGGGGAGCAGGGAAGGCGTGGAAGGGTGAGAGAAGGGACAGAGGAGGAGCGAAGTGCACGGGCTGGAGTATGGAGGGCGATAAGTGCAGAGAGGTAGGGGGGAGCAAGGTTGTGAAGAGCTTTATAGGTGAAGACTAGGAGCTTGTGCAGGATTCGTTCAGGAAGGGGAAGCCAGTGAAGCGAAGAGAGGAGGGGCTGCACATGGTCGAAGCGACTGGCGAGGTAGATGACCCTGGCAGCAGAGTTTTGGACAGAGATGAGGGGAGAAAGGTGAGACCGGGGAAGGCCAGTGAGAAGGAGGTTACAGTAATCGAGGCGAGAGATGACCAGAGCATGAACAAGAGTTTTGGCAGACGAGACAGAGAGAAAAGGGCGAATCTTAGCAATGTTATGGAGGGAGAAGCGACAGGATTTAGCAACAGAGTCAATGTAGGGTTTAAAAGAAAGGGCTGAGTCAAAGATGAAGCCTAGGCTACGGGCTTGGGGGACAGGCAGGATGGTGACTCCATCAATAGTTATTGACAGTGAGGAAGGAGAGGAAGGATGAGGGGGGAAGATAAGGAGTTCAGTTTTAGCCATGTTGAGTTTGAGTTGACGTTGAGACATCCAGGTAGAGATGTCAGAGAGACAGTTGATGAGACGAGCTTGAACAGAGGGAGAGAGAGAGGGAGTAGAGAGATAGAGTTGAGTGTCATCAGCATAGAGGTGGTATTGGAAGCCATGGGAGGCAATGAGTTTGCCTAAGGATGAGGTATAGATCGAGAAGAGGAGAGGGCCAAGAACAGAGCCTTGAGGAACACCAACTGAGAGGGGGAAGGAGGAGGAGGCGGAGTTGGAGAGAGACACATTAAAGGAGCGGTCAGAGAGGTAGGAGGAGAACCAGTTATGGACAGAGCCACAAAAGCCAAGGGAGTGAAGGGAATCCAGCAAGAGTGAGTGGTCAACAGTATCGAAGGCAGCAGAGAGATCAAGGAGGACAAGAATGGAATAGAGACGTTTAGATTTAGCCACCAGAAGATCGTTGGTGATCTTAGCGAGAGCAGTTTCAGTAGAATGAAGGGGGCGGAAGCCAGATTGGAGGGGGTCAAGGGAGGAGTTGGAGGAGAGGAAGTCAAGGCAGCGGGAGTAGACAACACGTTCAAGCAGCTTGGAAGCAAAAGTAAGGAGTGAGACAGGACGATAGCTAGAAGGGTCAGAGGGGTCAAGAGTGGACTTTTTGAGAATAGGAGAGACTGTGGCATATTTGAGACCTCGGGTTGGCTCACTCAGTCCCCTCTTAAAGGGGAATCAGCCCCACAGGACTGCTCCCTGCTACAGGCAGGATACAAATTTATTCAACAAACAAACAAACAAACAAAAATAAATATCTTGGTATCAGGAACCAGGATTTCAATGAGGATTCCCATTTTGGTGATTTCCCCCCCTCCCCCTAGCGCTAGTCAGGAACACATGATAATCCACCCCACAAAAAAAAATAATCAGGGGAGGGGGTGTCAAGAAGATGAAATGATCATAAAGCAAGAACCAAGGCAGAATCAGGAGCACACATGGGCCTGGATCTAGGTGACAAGCTGGGAGGCCATCACATTGCACAGACAACTTGCTGTCTCCTATTAGAATCTTATATGTAGAACTGAAACATAAACTTGGAGAAAAGGGTAAACCTGTTGAATGAATATACCCGAATTGAATAGAAAATGGCAGTTTGGCAAATAGCTGATATATGTTGTTCATGGTCTATCAGGTATTTGTTTTGGTCATTTCAGGTTGATTTTTTGGGACTAGTTTTGAGATTTTTTACAGTTTGGTTATTTCAGTATTTTTATTAGCTCATTTCAGCAATATTAGTACTATTGTGCATGCACAATTGCTGAAACTGAGATAATCATAATGACTCCCCCCCCCCCCCGAAACAACCAAGCCAATAAACCAAAATGGAATAAGTGATTACCTGGATATGTAAGTACCTGTTTCAGTCATGGATACTATTGATCTGCTTGAAGCGTTACTGGAAAATGTGAACAACATCTGCATATAATAAATCCACTTCCCATTTCAGTTCTTCTATGGCCAAGGACACTCAATGAAAAGTCAGCGAGGAAGAACTCATAGGCATAGTTATATCTCCTAGAAAAGCCTAGGTTTCTCAAAGGTAGGGTCAAGGCACCAGCCTCAACCCCCCTCCCCTATGACACCAGGCTCAAGCCCTGTTCTGATGCTGCATACTCACATCTTGAAATGGCTGGTTTGATTTCAGAAGTGACTATAACATTATGTAAATAATGAAAGTGGGAGATTTTATTATTTATTCCAGAGCTGAAAAGAATGCTGCAAATTCAATGTGATGTTCAAACGTTTCAATATATGTTCCAGTTTGGATTATCAGCCTTTGAAAAGTGCGTGTGCCAAGTTCATCAATTCATTATTTATCGGTTCTTTGTTCACGCGGTTGTTTGTTAACTTCAGCATTTCAGCACATCGTGCGCAATGAGTTAAAACCATGGGTTAAACTTGCAAACTCCAAAAACAACCTCCACCTACTGTAAAAACAAACAAGGAAGCAAGACCAAATATTGAACTACTGCTCATGTAAATAAGATTTTCTACTCTGGACAACAAATTCACTTTGAATCTGAACATTCAAATATGGCAAATTTAACTAATACAAAGTTTTCTTCCAAGTCAAAATTCAATATCAAAATGAAACTTTGACCAATACTAGAGCTGAAACAAGAACCAAGAAACCTCTGTGTGAACTCGGAGAATATACCTCACCCAAAGTGAAAATGGCAGATGAGGTAATATCAATCAATCAATCAATCAATCAATCCATTCTTTTATTGTTAGCCACCCGGGCTGTAACAATCTTATAAAAACAAAATACAAAACAAAATAAAACAAAACAGATAAATATCAAAACAAACCACATAAACAACCAACAAGATTCAAACAATATAAAAATTTCACTAAAAAGTGAGCTTAAATGCCCACATATTTATCCACATTTGAATAACAAAACCTGGAGGCAGAAGGTTGCAACTGATCTGGAAAAGGGCCACCAGCATCCAGAAGAAAGTGCAGCTTAAGATTTTTACTTAGCCCATTATAATGGCTGCCAAAAAATGGAGTGATATACTTTCCCCTAATCTCTGAGTAGGCAGAACAGTGCAAAATAATGTGCACGGCAGTCTCTGGAAGATCCTTGTCACAAAAGACACACACTCTCTTGATAAAAGGGATATTCTTGTACCTGCCTAATACCACTGCTGAGGGGAATACATTGAATCTCATCAATGAAAAAGCCCTCCTAAGAGGCCACAATGACCAGTTCAAGAGATAATCCGCTGTGGCCTTTTTGATACTATAATCTGGGGCACTCACGGAAAGTGCACAGGCTGCAGATTCTAACTGTAGACTCTGGTCCTTAATTCTTTGGGAGATCAAGCAGGTTGCCCAGGCAGATGAGGTAATAACTGAGAACCATTTATGCTCTGTTGGAAATCAATTTCAGTTATTTTGGGTTGATTCCCCCCTCCCTCCCCCCCTAATTTACAGGATTGCTTTTCAGTTTGGTTATTTTGTTATTTCATTAAAACCCTCATCTTCTGTCTTGGGGTATTCTCATACACTGGTTGCACATCTCTTGCAAAAACGTACAAGTTAGTGGCTCTCCAACTTTGCCCTTTTAAGACATTGCGTATTTTCAGACGTGACGAGATCACAGTGAACCACAGTGAATACCACCTGTGGCTGTGGTCACTGCGCCCTGCACGTCTGTTTGGCGGCTGCCAGATGTTCGCCACACTGAATACCCACATGGGGTTAATTTCAACCACACTTCCCGGGCTCTCAGCGCAAGAATCCACTGAAGCGTGGTGAAAGTGATTCCAGGCAGGCATCAATAAAAAGTAACATCTGGTCGGCTATCATGGCCTGGAATCCCCGGTGGGATTCTGGGCCGTGGTAAACTCAGCCAGAGGCTGCGGTGGCATTGGCCTCGCCACCCGCCCGTCTCCTCAGAGGGAGCATGGAGGGGGCGGGGCCGTGCGGCCGCACGTTGCGCCGTGTGGCCCCGCCCCCCCCTGATTCCCCGCCGGGATCCCCGGCATGTCTGTTTGCCGTGCCTGGGTGATCCTGGCGGGGAGTCTCTGGGTTGTTTTCTGGACGGGCGAAGCCGCCCTGTCACGTCTGAAAACACCCATTGTCACCTGTACACAGGTACACAATATTCCCAAATGAAAGTTGATTGCCATTAACCATTTTTTTACATGTGACCAAAAAGGTCCTGCGGTAGAAATCTACCTCATCATATTTCATGTTAGTTTGCACATTCAAGCAATGTAAGTGCCAAAGGACTGGGGTAGAAATATACCCCAAGACCCATGGCATGCCAGGTGTTTTTTTTTTTAAAAAAATACAGAAGGTAAGGGTTAATATTGGTATTTTGGCAATATTAGCACTATTGACCTCTTGTAATTGCCCCAAATGACAGCCCAAATACTGAAAAAACAGAAAAACTGAACTAACTGAACTTAACCCTGCCCCCCCCCAAATCAAAACGGAACACTTGTAAGAATAGATATCAGAGTCCTTGTAAGAATAGATATCAGAGTCCCTGTTTCGATCCCAGGTATTATTCAACTGTTCAGTGGTCTACAATGCAAATAATATCCACAAATAATAAACACACTAGCTCCAATCAAAACCAACATTTAGGAGAGGAGTAGAGAACCTCAGGCATGTCAGCTGACTACAACCCATAGCCATTTGCTGTGCAGCCCCTTTCTAATTCATAAATCTTTAACACAAATCTATCCCTTATCTTCAAGCACAGTCCCTTAGCTCCCTCCATCCCTGAGTCTTTAGCTGTTTTTAAACGGATGGCAGTGGGTGGGGAAATGGATGTACAGCCGCTGTGGGTAAAGGTAGGTGTGCGCCCGTTCCCACAGGTGCACACCCATCTCCACCCACCTCCACCGACGGACTATCGGGCATTGGAGCCCATTGCTCCGTGCATGGGTGATGGGAGGAGATGGGTGTAGCGCGGGACTGTGCCCCCCACATCCCCTGCGGCATTCCCATGGGCACCTCCATCCATCACCACTCAGTGAAACTGCATGACAATGGGTGGGAGTATCTCATGTGAAAAGGGCCTTTGTCTCAGCTCCTCTCCCTCTGAGCACAAGCTCTATCTGCACTCCTTTCCGTCTTGAATAGAGTCCTTCAGCACCTGCTTTCTTTTCTCTGCACTAAGCAAACACTTATTTGGCCTACAGGCACTTAATTACTTTCAAAAATGGCTGCTGAAGGATAAAGGTTCCCCATCCCTGACTAAAGAATGCACCAAGATATTCTGAAATTTCATCCAATGTTCATATCCCTTCCCCATTCTCCCTTTCCTTCAGATTGTCTGTAATTTTGATTTTCTTTGGCAGGATAAAATATCTCAGCCCAGTTCAGTGTGGTGAGGTAGACAGAAAAAGCTGGAGCTAAGGGGAAATGGAAAATCAGTGAAATGGAAAAATAACAACTTGGTAACAGTAAGGTAACTTGGTAAATGCAGGTAACTCGCCGTTGGGCATTGAAGAGGCACCATTTAGTGCTCATCCCATCCAAAATGGTTGAGGTATTGCAATTTGGCCCTTTTAAAAATGACTGTGACTGGGGTGGTGGTCTGTGGGTGGGCCACTGCAGGGAGGTGGCGACACATTGGTGCACACTGATCCCCCACCCCCCGCATCCCCACGCACGGAGCAACCTGCATTGTTGCCGGTTGCTCCATGCATGTGAGGTGGGTGGGGATGCATAGGGATGTGTGGGTCATGGGAGCGTGCACCAATGCACCCCCACATTTACTAGGGATGAGCGAACGCGGTTCAGCAGTTCGGAGTTTGACCTGAACTCTGCCTGTTCGGACAACCGAATCGAACTTCTGACCCGAACACTCAAACTTCCGAACAGTTTGGAAAATTTTACATGAGTTCGGATGAGTTCAGGGGCGGGAAAAACGTGACTTTGGGTGGGAAAAACATCACTGGATGGGGGATGCAGCTGAGAAGCAGACTTCCTGGCACCAGGGGTGGACACCAGGGGTGGACACCAGGGGTGGTTTTAGGGCCAAAAATACGTATACTGAAAAAAAATTGGTTTCAATTTCAGTACCGATAGCTCTTTTTTGAATGTTCAGCCGAGTTCGGATGAACCAAACTACGCCGAACTGAACAACCGAACCCGAACTCAGGTTTCGAATCGAATGACCAAAAGTCTGAACATCCAAACTGCGTTCTGTTTGCCCATCCTTAACATTTACATGGGATGCTCCCCCATGTGAGCGATGGGTGTCCATGTAGGGGAGTGTCTTGTGTAAAAAGGGCTACTGATGAGTATACCCATTTTCTGGTGGGTACCTGTTCCAGCCCTAGTCTGTAGCTCTCTATTAGGGTGAAAACAGACATTACGCCACACCTAGACTGTGAAACTTCCTCCAAGCCAAGGTCTGGTTGACCTGAGATCTCCCTTCCTTCTGCAATATGTGTAAGACCTGGCTGTTCTGCCTGAATTTGGCAAGGGAGATGGGGTTTAGTTTGGGGTGGGGGGTGGGTTAGGTTTGGGGCTGGGGTTTTGGTTCTGTTTTTCTTCTCTTTTATTGTATTATGGATTTTATGTGCTTTTATGGTGTGAGCCACCCCGGGCTGCCTGGAGCATGAGGAGCCAAATAGAAAATTGATTAATTAATTAAATAAATAAATAAATAACGCTGACTCAACGTTGACACCACTTTAACATTTCTTATGCATGTTGCAGGGCTACTTAGGGCACTAGTACAGCCCTGAAACATGCATAAGAAAAGTTAAAGTGGTGTTAAAGTGTTATATCTGTTTTCATTTTGTGGACAGTTCTGGATCATGATAAGTTCCAGCAGGATCAGCTCCATGTCTAACTAGCACTCTTGTCCTCTAAAACAGGTGCTCTTAGGAAGGTACAGACTCACTTAAGCCCTCGTAGGATTTATAAAAGTACCAGGAAGTCCAAAGGAGGAAGTCTTTGGAAAGAAAAGGATACCACCTATGGAAGGCAAACAGCCGAGATCTCCAGGAAGAAAAGCAGAGGCAGGGGCTGTTCCTGGTTCAGAGTAGGTATTCCCAATAACTAAGGGGCAAAGCAGTGTGATAAAGCATAAGGTGACAAAGCAGTGTGCACAGAGGGACCTGTCATCAAGACTCCCTGAACCATTTTTAAACTGCGCCGCCGGGTGGGGGGTGCATGGGCTTGCCAGTGCATGCACGATGCGTTGACAGGACGTGCACACGGCTGCACACGCATCCCCGCTCACCCCCCTCTCATCCCTACGCATGAACAACCTCCATTCTCCTAGAGCATCTGTGAATAATATACAGATATAAAGGATGTGATATGGCAGGTACTTACCCAACCTGAAAACTATCCCATTACATACCTCTTAAAACCATCTTTGACCCCTTCACCCTCTGTGTTCCTTCACTAATTCCTAGGATGGGAAACTGAGACTTTGTACCTAGAATTTAGGCTCAGGCACCTCTTGATTATTATAGCAGTCAGCAATATTTCCTCCTCTTAGATTTTACCTTCAATTCTGTGATCACTCCCCTTTTTTGTTTGGCTTTTCATCTCCACCCCATTCCTAGATATTTTTTTTCTTAATTTCTATCAGCTGTGACTACTTTTTATCCACCCCCTCCCTCATTTCCTTCTCCCCGCCATGAAAAATTTCTGAATGATTTATTGAAATAAAAATAATATAAAGAATGTGTTTCCAAGTTGTTAGGTGATAATTCTAAGAGATTATCCTACCAAGTAACAAGCAGTTTTATAGCAGCCTTTCAGACAGAAGATATTTCATATGGAAAGCCATCATTTTTTCCCCTTAGGTTACATGGTATTTAAATCACTTTCTGAAAGAAGTAGGAAACAGCTGTTGCTCAAACTTGCTTTTTATGACTTTTTTTTTTTTTATCTTTATTCTTTCTTTTTTCTTTATGTCTTCTTTTTTTTTTAATTCCCGCTTCTGAAGCTGCCAAAGTAAAAGCATCAACAGAATCACAAATATTTCAGGTTCAAGAATGTAAACCTGAGCTTACGGCTTTATGGGCAAGGTCCGTGCGACCACTCCTTATCTTTTTCATTGCTCCCAATAGTAGCTAGACTAGAGCTGAAATAATAATAATAATAATAATAGAAATAATAATAATAATAATAATAATAATAATAATTATTATTATTATTATTATTATTAATTTACAATTTTACTTCAGGTATTGGTTTGTCTATATCAGAAATGCGGAACCTTTTCCTTCCGTGGTCCACTTGAAAAATTAGTGCAAGCTGCACAGGACTAGGGGAGTGCTTAAGGGTCATGCTCAGGATTGGGGAAGAAAGAAGAGGGTCCAGTTCATGGATCTATTCTATGGATCCCATCCCTAGAAAGACAGGGTGGTTGCTGTATTGATCTCAAATGTAGGAGTCAGAGACAAAGTAATTCAGATGACCTCATTTATTGGACAAATGTCTGTTGGTGAGAGTAAGGAAGGTTTTGAGCCATATGCTACCACATGCCTGAGAAAGGCCCCTGTGTAGCCTGAAAGCTTGCATACTCTTATCAACAGAAGTTAGTTCAATAAAAGATATCATGTGAACTACTTTGTCTCTATCTCTTAAGGACTCATCCCCTAACCTTGAGTACATGTCCTCATCTTCTCTTCCTTCCCTTGAGTTCCCTCTTGTAGTGCTTGAGGTTATTGACCTGAAACAACAAATTGCAGTGAATTCTGTTTCCATCGGAAACAGGTCATTTGTGTGATGCAGAAATCTATTGCTTTTCCACAGTTTTCTCCATCTGTCGTTATTCTTTGTGACTTGAGCAGAGCTACAACAGGGCTGATCCCAAGCACCATGTGTACCCTGCCTGCACCCCTGGGGGGCTGTGGAGATGAAAAAGTGCTGGGTAAGTGTCGGGGGAGTGCTGTAAATTGCCATGAAATCAAATGTAAAACTGTCTTACAAGTCCCAGAAAGTAACAAAAAGTGATGACAAATGATGAAAAACGCCTGAAAATGCCAAAAAATGTTGGAAAGTGATGAAATTGACAGGAAAAGATGAAAAACCACAAGCACCAATATTAACAATGGAAGAAATATGGAATCACCAGAGACTGATGAACTACCAACGAACACTCACAAGCACTCCCGAAAGGTTAGTATTTCCCTGAAGAATGGAAAAACTTCCTTTCGTATCAGTCCTGTGAGAATAAGGGGTGTATCTGTAGGCCAGATACAGAAAGTGGAAAGGGGTCAAATGAAGAAGAGCCAGGGGCCAATTTTCTCCCATAAAATGTAGATTCGCTGCCCCTCGCCTATATGCATATTCCACTTCTTATATGCCGTTGATTCAAAACTTATCGAGGTGTGCACCACGGGCCCGTGTCATTTTTCGTTTTCGTTATTTAAATCTGTTGCTTTTGTTTTCTGGACGGCCATCTGTCAGGGATGCTGTACCTGTAGATTTCCTCCATTGAGCAGGGGTTGGACTAGATGACCTCTGAAGTTCCCTTCCAACTCTAAGGTTCTGTTATTCTAACAGGGTTATGTATTTGCATCTCACAAAGGCTGAGAGCTAAGCATGCACCTCTAATGATGCTCCTTACCTCTGCCATACTCTTGACCATTGCAGAAACCCATGACAGTCTGATGTCAGCGGCAACCTTTGCATCTATGTCACTGAGACAGCAATGCTGTGCAGTGTTAGGGTTCTCATCAGTGTCCTCTGCATCACTGACTTGAGTCTTTACCGGAAGTATGATCTCACACCATTTATGCTTACAGCCTTCTGCAGTATGTGGGTGAATACCAAGGGCAGATACTTGCTTGCTCATGGAAATCCAGAATCTCTTTCTGATTTTCACAGCTTGTTTGGTACTTTCTCTTAATAAATAATCAATAAAAACCAAGGGACAACATGGAATAGCAACGAAAGCAATACAACAAAAAAACAAGCTAAACCCAAAAAAATTTTAAATGTATAAATGTATGTATTAACAATAACCAAAAATAATAATGATGAAATGATAAATATATCCACTGGATGACTATATATATAAAGACCTGACACGTTTTGGGAAGAAACCCTTATTCAGGGATCAAATCAGTGGTATTATTTAATCACATCCATGGATCTTATCCAATCAAATGTTAGTGATGTTGCAGAAGGTTGGGGTACATGCCCCTGGAGGCCTCTTCCAACATGATTCTATGGAGAGTTGAAGTGCTAAAATAAACAAAGGGGCATTGGGGTGTGCATGTAATTTTCATTATTACAATCATGATAATGACAATTATTGTTTTCATTATAGTTATTACAATAACAAAAGTGACAAATAATAATAATGAAAATAGAAATGAAAATGGCTTTTTGTTTTTGAAATAAAGGGGGAAAACTGAAAAACGTATCTCCCGCTATAAATTTTGTAATCTGATTCAATTCTGATGAAACTTGGGGAAGTTGTATCCCCAACAGAGGGTGTTATGTGCACCAGTTTTTGAAATGATTAGATAAAGGAAACCGGTTTTAGAAGCAATTGAATGTTGTGATTTTAAGAAAAGCTCCATACACATTCATGGCTACAAGGTCTTTTATCTCACATCCAATTTGCATGACACCTCATAATATTATGTCCCTCCACAAGCTTAACACTCCTGCCAATTTTCAGAAAGATTAGATAAAGGGTCCTGATGCTATAAGACATTAACATTAAAATACATTTCCAGCTGTAACATGTTTATATTCCATCCTTTTTACAGAACATTTGTCAGGAATGTATCATATACCTTCCCTATAATTTATGCCAAACTACAGGACAATTTGACAAAGGGACCCAATTTTATAAGCAATTAATGTTGTCCCCCTGAAGACCATTATTCAGATAAATAGCAGCACATGCAGTGTCAGTCAGAGGCAGGCACCTGGCATGGCAGGGGGAGGGAGGTTGTAGGAGGGATGATGGGGAGAAACCCAACAGACTGGCAGTCACATTCACTGGCCAATTACTGCATACTTCTAGCTTTACAGGACCAAACGGTAGTGGCTTCGAGGTGAGGCGGCCTTCAGGCGGGCATAGAAGAACATAACTGAAACTTTGGGGATAGCATCCAATAACTCAGGAAACATAGTTGACACATCCAGGCTGGCCAATTATCATCACAATCACATCCTACAGCACTGTGACAGAGGACATGAGAGAATTTCTTTTGGCTCTTTCCTAAACAGATGCTTCTGACTTCGCAGTAACAAGTGGGGGAGAGAAGTTGGGATGGTCACAGCACATAATGAGAGGATATTTGGTTGACATTTCTGCTGGCCAATTGGCATCACAAACCGATCTTATACCACAGTGACACATAAGAGAATCCATGGCATAGGCTCCTTCTCTGTATATGTTGTGCAGACATATGAAATTGGGACCCTTTATCACATCTTTATGATATTTGGCAGAGATGATACCAAATGTGTGATATACAGTCCTGCCAAATTTTATGTACATTGGTTGGACTACAAAGATGTTAGAGACAGACATACAGTTATAAGTTAATTGCTTATACCACCAGGCCTCATTATCCAATACTTCTGAAATTTGGTAGAGATAATAAATTTTGGAAGGGGTATAAACTTGCCAAGTTTCATCTACATTAATTGTGAGGCAAAGAAGTTATAGCTACTAATGTATATGAATATTTTTGCAAAATAATATAATTCAACTGCTTATAAAATTAGGTTTTTTTATCCAATCTTTTTCAAGTTTGGTACACTTAATGCCTTCCATTGTAGGTACAAGACCTCCAAGGTTCAATAAAATATAGTGAAAAACAAAAATATTACAGCCAAAAATATATTGTACATTGAAACCAATGGAAAACGAAAACAAAAGCAAAAACAAAACAAACATTTTGATATTTATGAAAATGAAAACGAAGAATTTAAATAACAAAAACTAAAAATGAAAACGGCAAATGACATGGGCCCCTGGTGCACACCTCTATCTATGATGCAATCAGTTGACTTCAGCACATGAACGATGCCACCATCACTCCAACCGCCGCTGTTCTCGCTTCAGCACCTGCAGCTCCTCAGAAAACCAAGGAGGTCTACATTGCTGTCGCCTGGGAAGTGTACACCTAGGAGCCGTCTGATCAATGGCCTAGGAGCCGTCTGGTCAACAAAATTCCATAACGCCACAAGGTCTACAATGAGATGGTCGTCAAGATCAGAGATTATCTCACCCAGAGCATTCCGGAACCACTCCAGTTCCATCAGTCTCCGGGGGGCAAACAATTTGAATTGGTTCTGCACCCTTCCAGGGGCAGACATGCGCCAGGAGAGAGGCCATCAGGAGGTAATGATCCGTCCATGACAAGGGCACAGCTGATATCTCCCCCATTAATGGAATCGCCACCTCAAGGCCTGTGCAAAACATAAGGTCTAAGGTATGTCCCCCCTGATGCATCAGGCAGATTACCAACTGGGACAGGCCCATGGTTGCCATGGTGGCCATGAACTCATGCTCCACACCCCCAAGTTCAGCATCGGCATGGATATTGAAGTCCCCAAAGACATTAGTGCTGTGACCGTGCAACACCACCCACGATACCAACTCTGCTAGAGCATGTAGGGAGGCTGCCACACAAGAAGGTGCACAATATACAAGCAGCACTCCCATAATGTCTCCTGCCAAATTGATCGCCAGATGGGGACCCTCAATACCCAATATGTATTGCACCGGATACCACCAAACAGACCATGACTCCCTAAAAATCATGGCAGCACCACTCCCCTCCACCATCCCTCCGACCATGGCTGATGCTGCCCTTAATGCCTGGCTGGAACTCCTGAAAGATTGCTCCCTGGTACCATTACTTTAAGCAGGATCACAAATTTGAAGATTATTTAAACAAATTAGTTGAACCAGTGTTACGAAGAAACTTTGTGTTGTTATGTCTCCACAGTTTGATTCAGCAGTCATCTCCGGCTGTTATGCCGGTAAACCTTATGAGGAATGAATTTGTTTCTGTGATACTGAAGAGACAGGATTTGCCACATGTATTGTTTAGCTGTCCATTTTATTGGAATATTCGCCAACTTTGGCTGCAGCCTTTGTGGAAAGGGAAGGAATATTTGTCAATACAGCACAAAATTGAATTGCTCCTGGCTATAAAAACTGATGAAGGAAAGTGGGCCATGGAATATTTTGCACTTCTGGCCTCTAAAATATGTGTGCGGATTGTGGCATAGGAGAACCAGTGGGCACATAGGATTATAGGCTTGTAAGGGCACGGCCAATCACAGATAATGAGTCAAATGTAATTGTGTTTAACAATATCTTATTGGGCTATGGTGCAGTCTAGTGTGTTAATTGTGAGCTAATCTTATTTTATTATCTGCATAATGCTTTCTCTTTTTATATTTACTTTTGTTATATTGATCATTGTTAGTGTATTTCTGTCTTATCGTTTTATTGTCTATTACGTTTTATTGGCCATGGCGAAAGTTGCCAAGCTGGTGCCTTAATAAATTAACTAACTAACTAACCTGGCTGGAACAAGGTCAGCCAAAATAGGCCCTGACTCAATATTCAGCCAGGTTTCTGTGATACATATGAGGTTGGCTGCATGGTCCAGGATCAATTCCTGGACAGTTGTCACATTATTGACCACCAGCCTCGCATTCAGCAGCATCAGAGCAAGACCAGGGGTCCTCTGATCATGAACCACCTGCCCAGCTGCTTGGGGGCGGTGAGTGGGACAGGTAACAAACACCTGTCCTGACTCACTGATCTAACATCCCCCCAATGGGGCCCATATTTCCCCTGTCCCATCATGACCCCAATGGCCGTGTCTCTCCCCCCAGCTGGCCCTGACCTTGGTCCCCCTCCGGCTGTACTGCCCTGTCATCAGGGGAGACCCCACCCCCATCCTGTCCCACCCTCCCCTATCCTCCATTCCTGTTCCCAACCAACCCCCATATCTCCCCCCTCACAGGGAGATACCTAATTTCCTTAAAATAACACCCTCCTCACACCAGAAGGACTCCACCATAACCCAGTACCTCTCCTCAATAACCAAAGTTAACCCTCCTAAAAAACATAACCAATAAACTCCCAATCCCCACACCTCCCCCCCAACAATTTATACCCTCCCCCCAAAAAATATGCCAGTAAAACCACTGCACCACAGCTCTAGCAGCCCTTCAAATCCACAGTCCAAATACCAGCTACCAGCCACCCCCCATCCCAAACTAGCAACCCCCACCCCCGACCCACCAGGTTCTGCCTAAGGGCAGGCACGATGCTCTTCTTTCAAGATTCCCCTGGCCATGCCCATTCAGTTCAGAAGGGATCCCTGGCCCTGCCCCCTCTGCCTCTGCCAGAGGGAGGGGGTAAAGATTACAAATGTATAGATTGTTGTTTTTATAGTATTTTTACTTTTTGCAAATTTGTATTTTTGTTTTTAAATATGTTGTGAGCCTGCCCGAGCTGCTGTAGCAGGATGGAGTGGCTAAGAAATCTAAATAAATAAATAAATATACATAAGGTAACAAAATATGTTACTGTACCAGACGAAAAAGCTACAGTTGGAGGGAATGCTATTAATGAGAGTCACTAATGGGCTTTCTCTCCTGCATCAGCTTAAAACCATGGGTGATTTCAGATGTTACAGGCTCCCAATTCACCACAGTGGATTCCCAGGGGTGGTGAGCCGAACAACCACGGGTATTTTCAGACATGACGAGATCACAGTGAACCACAGTGAATACCCACCTGTGGTCACTGTGCCCTGCATGTCTGTTCGGCGGCCGCCAGATGTTCACCACACTGAATACCCACATGGGGTCAATTTCAACCATGCTTCCTGGGCTTCCAGCGCAAGAATCCCTGGAAGCGTGGTGAAAGTGATTCCAGGCGGGCATCAATAAAAAGTAACGTCTGGTCGGCTATCACGGCACGGAATCCCCGGTGGGATTCCGGGCCGTGGTGAACTCGTCCAGATGCTGCCTTGGCAACGTGCGGCCGCACGTTGTGCCGCGCGGCCCTGCCCCCTCCCTGATTCCCCGCCAGGAACCCCAGCACGTCTGTTTGTCATGCCTGGGTGATCCCGGCAGAGAATCTTTGGGTTGTTTTTGGGACGGGGCGAAGCCGCCCCGTCACGTCTGAAAACACCCCACCTCCCGTGGTCCAGGAAGGCCCCGAACAGACGTGATGGGAGCGGGACCACGGCAGGGAATTGGGCCAACAGTCCACAACCTGGGGCAGTGAAACAGATGTGATGCCGATTCTGGACCATGGTCAAAACACCCAGAAGGCACCAGGGAGGGGCAGGAGGCAGACATGGATGACTGAGGGTAAACGAAGCCAGAAGGGCCAGAAGGAAATGCCCACACAAGGGAAATGGGAAGGGAGGGGGAGGAGGGAGAAGAACTGTCGAGGCGGTACACACAAGCAACAGGCACAGAGACAGCGAGGTCACAGTGGAACACGCAGCACAAACACACGCCCGGGCGCATACACACCTGCATGGGAAAGGAAGGGAAAGGGGAACACAGAGGGATGGACAACACACACGGCACAATGGACATGGGGGGGAGGGGGACCTGGGGCCAGAGAAGCTGGGGGTTGGCCTGGGGGCAGGGCAGGACACGGGGAACAGCAGCCAGAACCCCCACAACAGCACAGCGCTCATGGGCAACCCCACAGCTACACAGGCACCCCCAGAATGGGGGGACCCCTCAGGGGCAGAACACAGGCCCAGGGGGAGGCCACATGGACCAGGGAGCAGCCCAGGAATGGTCCAGGAGCCAGTCAGGGACCTCACGAGCCGGCGAGGGTGCAAGGAATGGGATGGAGGCAAGCCGTAAACAAGGAGCAGTGCAGCCAGTCCACACACACACACACACACACACACACACACACACACACACACACAGGAGGAGGCCTGGAGGCACAGT
This sequence comes from Sphenodon punctatus, assembly GCA_003113815.1. Taxonomy (NCBI): domain Eukaryota; kingdom Metazoa; phylum Chordata; class Lepidosauria; order Sphenodontia; family Sphenodontidae; genus Sphenodon; species Sphenodon punctatus. The sequence continues at coordinate 7,890,342 of QEPC01010657.1, forward strand.
CCAGGGGCCTCTGAACCCCACGGTCACAGAGTCAACCAAGGGGGGTGAGGGGGGGCACAGGCACAGGAGTAATCACCTCCGGGCTATGAAAGACAGCAGCACCCGGGGTACTGGGAGCTGGCTCGGAGATCAGGACACAACCACAGGAGAAGGCAGCCACGGAGGGGAACAACCATTGCAGAGGTGGAGGGGGGGTCTGTAGAGGGGGGGCAGAGCCACAGGCAGGGGCAGCGGAACCCCAGGTACCAGTCAGCACTGCAGCAAGCCCCGGACAGCATGGAGGGAGCAGGCAGTGACCCACGGCATCAGGTCGGAGGTGGGAGCTCACTGCGGGGCCAGCATCCAGGGCCTGGAAGGCACAGGGGGTCTCACAGCCAGCTGCAGGGGACCATGAAGGGGCCCGGGGTTGGATGGCCCACCAGGTGCATGAAGTGGGGCCACTGGAGCATGCCCCTATGGTATCCCAGCGCTGACATGTGGTGGGCGACGAGGTAATACACCTCAAAGGGATTCTGTTGTATATTTACTGTGGTTGACTGTGATCTCGTAACATCTGAAAATACCGTGTGATCTCGTAACATCTGAAAACACCCATTGTGTGTGGTTCACTGTGGTGGACTGTGATCTCGTAATGTCTGAAAACACCCCATGGCATATTTGCCTGAATGTTTAATAGATTCCAGAATCCATAGATTTTTAGGGCAGAAAGGATTGTTACAATCCTTAATTTGACTTTTCAAATAACACAGGAAATAGAAATTTACTCAGAAATTCCTGTGGCAAGCTCAGAGCTTCTGGCTGAATTACTGCCTAACTTTTAGAAAGACATCCAGGTTTGATTTAAAGACTACAGGTCATACACATTTCATGACAGGTCTAGCTAAATTGGATGGATGAATGGAAGGACAGATAGGGTGAGAGATAGCAACATTCCTGAATGGGTTGAAGTATGGGTGAAATGTTCAGAAAACTTGATTTAGGATTTACTTGTCCACTTTACTCATCTCTATGTGATGGGCTCTGAAGATGAAGGCAGCAGTTAGACGCTAAAAATTAAACTAAAGCTACAAAGGATAGTACATTTCGTATTCAGGGAATTTATTCACATTTTCAGATAGCCCTCCAAATATCTGAATGATATCTGCTATCAAAATTGATATCCACTTATTAGGTATTTTGGTTCAGATGCTTAATTTATTGCAGTAGTTTGGCTAGTTTGGTTCAGTGGTTTTGGTCATTTTTGTCATTTTAGTTACATTGTTATGACTGTTTCACAGAAACAGCTACTAAAATACAGTACCGATATGATTGAAACAACAGAAATATTACTCCAAGTCAATATGGACATACAGGCCTTGTTCAATACTTGTTAGCCTCATGTCCCCACATCTGAAGAATGTGGGTAATTTCAGACATTACGAGATCACAGTCAGGGTATTTTCAGACGTTACGAGATCACGGTGAACCACGGTGAATACCCACCTGTGGTCACTGTGTCTCAAACGTCTGTTTGGTGGCCACCAGATGTTCGCCACGGTGAATACCCACATGGGGTCAATTTGAGCCACGCTTCCCAGGCTAGCCGGGGGAATGTCCCGGGAAGCGTGGTCAAAAAGATCCCCAGCGGGGACCAAGAAAAAGTCACGTCTGGCCAGTTGCCACGGCCCGGGATCCCCGGCGGGATCCCGGGCCATGGCGCTTCCGGCCCAACGCGGCAGCCGCAGCGGCCCCGCCACCCGCCCGTCTCCCTGGAGGGTGGGCGGCGGGGTGCATGGAGGGGGCGGGGCCGTGCGGCCGCACGTTGCGCCGTGCGGCCCCGCCCCCTCCCACATTCCCCGCCGGGATCCCCCCGGCACGTCTGATATGGCATGACGGGGTGACCCCGGCGGGGAATGAAAGGGTTGTTTTCAGTACGGGGCCAAGCGGCCCCGTAACGTCTGAAAATACCCTCAACCACAGTGAATCCCCTGTGGTGGCTGTGATTCCCATAACGTCTGTTTGATTCCCGCCAGATGTTCACCACAGTGAATCACTGGCGGGAATCAAAGTAACCATGGGTGATTTCAGACGTTACGGGGCCCATTGGCCCCGTACCAAAATCACCCAATTCATTCCCCGCCGGGATCACCCCGTCACGCCGTATCAGACGTGCTGGGGGGATCCCGGTGGGGAATCTGGGAGGGGGTAGGGCCACGCGGTGCAACGTGCGGCCACACGGCCCCACCCCCTCCATGCACCCCGCCACCCGCCCTCCGGGGAGATGGGCGGACGGCGGGGCCAATGAGGCCGCCGCGTCGGGCCGGATTCGCCACGGCCCGGGAACCCACCGGTGATCCCGGGCCGTGGCGCCCGACCAGACGAGATGCCGGGGTGAACCCTGGCATGGAATTACATTCAACACGCGGCCGCCGCCGATCCCTCTGCTTCGGCCGCTCGCATGGTGAATGTAATTCCACGCCGTGGTAACATCTGGGGGAAACATCCGTTTCCCCCAACAGACGTTAGGAGATCCCAGCCACCATGCGGAATTGAGCGTGGTTGACTGTGATCTCGTAACGTCTGAAAATACCTCATGATTCTGGACCTCCAGCTGGCCAGAGGTCCAGAACCGTGGTTAGATTGGCCACGATCCGTGATGGACCAAAAGTAACATCTGTTACCTTGGCCCATCACGGATCGTGGTCCAGACCACGGGATGTGATCAAGTGCAACGGCCGCAATGGACGCTGTGCTCGCCCGTTTCCCGGAGGGTGTGCGGCTGGGGGAGTGTGAGGGGGCGGGGCTGTGCAGCTGCACATCACACCATGCAGCCCCGCTCTCCCTCCCTGATCCCCGGTAGGAATGACGCCGGTCCGTCTGAATGACGGTCGGCCTGATTCCTGACCGGGATCCGAAATGGTCCGTGGTTCAGCGTGGTGGGCCTCCGGGCCCATCACATCTGAAATAAATTACCCTATATGTGTGAGGTCTCCATAGCAATAACCGTCCAGGGGAAAAAATATTGTACACCTCTGTGCCCGTTGAAACTGAACTGGCATCCATCCCAGAAAGAAAGGCAACATGCATTTGGGCTTTTGTCTTCCTAAAAACACCAAAAATAACACTTAGGGATGCCGCCTGAAATAACTGCCAAAAGACTGTTGCAAAAATAATCAGTTCTACTGTTTGAATAACAAAAAGGTGATGATGGAAATGGAGTCTGTAGGATAGCAGCTCTTTGAACTGGGCATTGTTTTGATAGAAATAGAGCGTCTAATGGGTCAGGGTTAAGAATATGTACATTTTGGCTTCATCCTCTTTTAATGCTTCAATAACAGTGATGTTTTTCAATAAGCATGGTCCAGAATTTAAAGGAGAGCAGGACAGGGCAACATATGTCTTTCTTTTCAACTATATTACTGCTTAAGACTGGTTAGAGTTGTGAGCTTATTTAGATTAATGGATTGAGCTAAAAAAATAGAGATTTGCTCCTCCAGTTGCCAGAGAGGATAAAGATACATTGGAGGTAGAATCAGAGCTGAATCGATGATTCACTGCGAATGCTGTTTCCATCAGAAATAGACTATTAACCATCTTCTGTGCGATGCAAAAGCTTACTGATTTCTTGCTGCTTTCATACAAAGAAAGCACTAACTTTCAGAGTGGCCTCAGGAGGCAGAAGGTTACAGTTCCCCATCCCAAAGTACTCCTTCCCAAGTCCCACTCCCAGGTGCTCTCCTCCGTCCTCCACCATTTTGCATGGCTGGAGGGGTGCCACTACCCTCGGAGCGTTGCTTTGTCCTCGCTGCTACAGCCCGGTCCCCGGGAATCTAACCTGCAGGCTGCAGGAGGGTTTGGAGAGACAGAGGGAGACTGGGTCTGGCGGAGAGTTCGTTTGGCTCATGGGATCAACTCCTCCTGCTCAATACCACTATCCCCCTGTATAAGGCACAGGCAGAGCCACCACCGGACAGTGATGACCATGAACTGGGTGGTCTAGTGGCTGATGGGACTTGGGCAGCTCCTGGAACTCTGTAGGATTCACTGCGTCCTGGAGCTGGGATGGGACCAGGTGGAGACTCTGGTCCAGACCCGGCTCCAGGAGCTACCCCTCAGTCCTGGCAGTAACTTCCAGCTGGAGCCTGGGCAGTTCAGCCCTCTGTCTTTGTGGGGGGCTGCCTCACCCCTGAGTCTGCCATTTGGGGGGGGGGCTGTCCTTCGGGCACCATTTCCAGGAAGGATGGGGTTAATCCTGCTCTGTTTTTCCCCTGCCCAGCTCCCTGTTCTGCTAGCTGCCCCCCAGGAGGGGTTGCGGATCCCCCGGCTGCCTCTCACAGCACTGTGCCTGTCTCTAGCTGGATGCAGAGTCCCAGGCTGCCTCCTTCTGTCTGTGCTGTCTTCCCTACTAAGTTAGAAGGGACAGGACTCTCCTCTCCAACACCACCAGCAGGTTTGCCAAAAAAGGGGGTTTGGCTGGGCCGTTGCCCAGGGTGTCTCCTAGTTCTTCCTGCCAGTAAGTGTCACTGAACCTACCTGGCCCTGGCCCAGTTTGGGGGGGAACCTCTTTGATGACCTAGGGGGGAGGGGGAGGATCCAGGTCTGGCTTCCTGCAGTGCGGCTATTTCTCTTTGTGTGGGAAAGGTGAGTCCTATCTGCTACCTAGGGCTGGAGGTGGGAATGGGGGGGCTGAGCCATTCAGCAGGGGCAGCAGTTGGGGATAGAGCACTGCCCTTTCTCTAGTCCCCTCCCGCTGGTCCTGAGATCCTTATGGATCTGTAGCTCATTAGTGGAGTCAGCTTTAAGCTGGATCCACTGGGCTCTGCACCAAGAGAGGTGGAAGGAGATTTTTGTAGCACCAGGGAAGTGTGTCCTGAATGTGGATAATGAAGTTTCTTTGCACTGAATTTTCCTTAGTAGATACTCTAAATCAGCAAAGATCCCACTGTGTGTGTGGTGGGGAGCAATAGCCCAGATACCTTCCCACCCAAAATGTGAGGTTTGAACTTTACAGCAGGACATTGGCTGAAGGGGCTGGGACCAGGGCTGGCTCCAGATTTTTGTGGGTCCTTATGCAACAGAGTATGAAGGGCCCCCTCCTTTTGCCCATGCCTCTCCCCCACTGTAGACCACAGTACCCTCAAACAGCCCCTCCCTGTCCCCATGCCTCTCTCTCCCAGAACCCCCCCAAAACCCCTCTCTCCCTGTGCCCAATACCGTCCATCCCCATGCCTCACTCTCCCCCCACAGAGACCCCAAGATCACTTGCTCAAGCACAATTCTGCTTCGAGTGGTTCCTCACATTCTCACAACACCAGTTGTGAGAATGTTGGGAGTCATCTTGGAAAACCTCATTTACAAGGTAACAACCTTCTGTTCTTCTTCAACTGGTTCCTCACATTCTCACACCAGTTGTGAGAATGTTTGGAGCTGTCTCAAAGAACCTTGCTTACATGGTAGCAACATTCTGTTCTTCTTCGAGTGGCTTCTCACATTCTCACAACACCAGTAGTGAGACTGTTCAGAGCCATCTCGAAGAACCTTTCTGTTCACCGCGTTCCCTCTCTGAGGGTCCTGGAAGTGATGCAGTGGTGACACGAACAATCAGTCCACCCAGCCCAGGTTTGGAAATTGACTGGAATCCCCCCTGAAGTCCGATCGGCCTCCTTGAAGCCGTGGCCCCTTGGCAAGTGCCAGAGTAAGCCTACTGCTGATGCTGGCCATGGCTGGGACACTCTTGTGGGCCATGGTGTGGAGAGGACACAGCAGGGCATGCTGTAAGCAGAAGAATCAGATGAGCAATGCCAACGCTTCTGAGAAGAGACTGGACTACAAGCCTCAGCAGATTTTGCACTAGTTTGGGTCTGTCATTTTTGAGGCATGAACACAAAGGCTGCTGGGGCTTGTAGGTGGCTGGGGCCTTTTTGGAGGAAGAGGAACAGAAAGCCTTTAAACCAGATGCCCGTCCTGTCTGTCTTTCTGAGTGGGCTCCCAGGTGTTACAGCCACAGTCTCCTCAGTGGTCTGGAAATAAAATTCAAATTGGTCCCAACTTCTCCCTCCTCTTTCCCAACATGCATCTCTCCCCATTTCCTTACACTACAGCTGTTTCTCTCCCTAAATCCCCCTTCCTGCTGCTGGGGAAGAGAGTCCCAACTAGTCCCTCAAACTGGAGTCAAGCTGGGGGTGGGCCTCTGTCAACAGGCGTAGAGAGGAAATCTTCAGGCATTGTTTGGGGGAAGTAGGTCCTTGGAGAGATCAGCAAGCAGTTTCTCATTCCCATCTATACCTATCGGTTTAGCCAATTGGAGGCTAAGCCGGGCCAGACTACTGCACTGGGGCTACTGGGAGTTGTAGTCCCAACCTGGTGGGGGGAGGGGGGCAAGGGAAACAAATAAGGGGAGACTCTGGCTGTGTTTCTGTATCTCCCCATAATTCAATGCAAGGAGGTGGCTCCTAGTCATTTGCATCTCTGTGCACCTTAGGGCTCTGGATTTCTTCTTGGTGCTGCGATGCCACTTCTCATGAGAAATCTGCCCCAACAGTTGCCCTGGGCAGAAGGAGGAGCATAGCTGAACCCTTGATGGGTTGGAATTAATAACTGCCTGGCCAAGCCAACTGAACCGATAAGGAGTTAGGGAAAAGGTTGGTGGAAAGGAGGGTTTTTTTAAAAAAAGTTCTTTTGTATGTTTTATATTTTGTAAGCTGCCCTGGGCATAACTCAGAAGGGCAGAGTAAAAATAATTAAATAAATAAATACAATCAGAGCTCCCAAATGTCTGCTCCCATCAGAACCTTTTACGCATGTGTACCTGTGTACCTGTGACTCCTTGCAGCCAGTGGAATGTGGCATGCAAATTATCCAAAGAAGAAAAGGATGTGATTGGTTCGGGTACCTCTCACGTCTGAACGGCCTCAGTTTAGAATGTCAAGAATGAGTTCCTTCCCCCTTTGAATTAATAATTCAAAATCACCAACTCACTACCTCAGCATCAACATTACAACAACAATCAATGATCAATTTCAGTTTATTTGCGTAGCCTGTGGCCATTGCAACACATATAACATACAACACAAAATATACACAATATAAAAGCTACTTAATATAAAACAATTCCAAGATTTTACAATGGGCTCAGGATTTATTATAAATGTATTTAGCCAGCATGATTTACTTTAAAGGCCAAGAACTCCTCCCTTATACTGAAAGCATGGGTCAAAAAACGTGCTATACTCTTGATAACATCAGTGTCAGCGCTGTTCAAAAGATAGTTAAGTATAATTTGATCCGATCTACCTGGGAATTTTATTACCAACTCTGACAATTTTTTTCCCCTCAGAGTGTCATATAGATGACAATGGAGCACTACATGCCCTACCATTTCCACTGTCAATCTATCAAAAGGGCACAGCCTATTAGCAAAAGGAGTACCATCCAAGCGCCCCTCTAAAACCCGGGTGGGTAGGGCATTTACCCGGGCTGCCAAGATTAAATTTCTCCCTCTTACTGAGATCTCTGCTGAGAGGTAATGTGCCAATTGACCCAGTCCTGGGGCTAGCTCCATGTAGGACCGCATATGGGGAGATGCAGCTATTTTCCCCAAGTCCAACTGCCTACCTATGTCTTGTACCCTTGTTTTAACTTCCGTGACAAGGGATGCCAAAGATTTATGTGCCAGGTATTCTGGCGAAATGCCCATTGATGAGAGGGTACCCTGGATTTCCTTCAGCCAGGGGTCCAAGTGGTTATCTTTACCCAGACTGTATAACAACACCGGGCAGCAAGGGTCCAAGAGTCTACACCACAGGCGTAAGGCCTGTTCCATAGCCACCTGCTGCCATCCCCTCTGACCACACTCTACCCTTAAGGCAGCATATGGAGTGCCCCGGGGGGCATGCAAAAGCCCCTGCAGGAACCTCGCCTGGATAGGGTTTAGCAAATGAGCATAAAAAGGTGCCCATAGCTCCGCCCCATACATCAGTTTTGCCCTGACTTTAGCATCATAGGTTTGAATTGCTGGCTGGATAGCTGACCTACCCGCCCGTGCAAAAATACCCAGAATAGCCTGAGTAGGGCCCTTAGCAGCCATGAGTGATCTTTGGACATGGAGCTTCCAGGAGAATGATTTATGAAATAACAGGACCAGGTACCAAAAACTGGACACCTGCTGGAATTTATGACCCATTATTTCCCAGTTATATAGTCTCCTGTTACTTGTAAAAACCATTATTTTAGATTTCTGGACATTCAATGTTCATTTCATATCGCTACAAAAAGACAAAGATGCTGCCAATTGTCGCTTTAGGCCAATCTGGGTCTGTGACAGAAGGACCACATCGTCTGCATACATAAGACACCCCAAGGGTCTATCAATAAGTTTAGGAGGGAAAAACTTGGGCTCGACCACCCGGGCAGCAATATCATTGATGTAATAATTAAATAGGGCTGGTGCAAGCACACAGCCCTGTCGAACTCCCCGGGAGGTTTCTACAGGAGGTGTCAGATGCCCTTGCCTATCTATCTTAACTGATACCGAGAAATTGTTATGCAGGGAGTATATCAAATAAAGCAATCACCTATCGATGGTAGAGGCTGTCAGCTTGGCCCAGAGTAACTGCTTGTCTACGGAGTCAAAAGCTGCCTTCAAATCTAAGAAGGCAGCAAAGAAGACTCCATTTCGCGTTTTATATTTTGATGCTAAATGATACAACACCAGGCATAACTCTATGGTGGAACGGCCTTGCTGGAAGCCAGCCTGCTCCTCAGCTATAGCTGCTTCCCCTTTCAGCCAGTCTACAAATGCATCAACATTATGACACTGCCTTAAACTCTGCCTTTCTGTCTAAGGCAGGTTCAGTCTACTTGTATTATTCTACATTTATATAATTTTTTAAAATTCACTTGCTTTAATTTTTGGAACAGTTGTATAATCTCAACTTGTATAATCTCAACGCCGTCAGGCGTTTGGTGAGGGAAAAGGGTGAGGGTGGATGGGGTGGTGGGTGTTATGGGTTTTTGTTCTCATTTTTATTGTTATTTTTACTATATGATGTTTTAAATGTATTTTATTGATTGACTTTGTTAGCCGCCCCGGGCTGCCTGTGGCAGGAGGGGCGAGGTATAAAACGTTTAAATAAATAAATAAATAATAATATGTACTTGAAAAGACAGAGTTGAAGGCAATGGCCACAGTCCCAACTGGGATCTCATGGGTTCCGTTTGGGTTCTGCACGGCACAAGGTGCCTTCAATGGACACGCGCCCACTTTATGCACATGTGCGTGTGCGTAGGTTGCGTGCAGTGTACGTGGGGCATGGGATTGGCCCCAGTGTTGTAATGTTGATTCTGAGGTGGCAAGTTGGCAATTTTGAATTATTAATTCAAATTCTGGCTCAGCAGACTTGGAATAAATTAGAGAATGAAGTGTAATTAATCATGCTTTGGGTGTGTGTGTTAAGTTTTGCTATAGTGGATGTTGTTAAATAGTTTTGGTTGTTTTTTTTGTTTTTTGTTTTTTAAAAGGTAAATTGTGTTTATAAATGAACCAAAGTATAACTTTTTAAAAAAAAACATAAGTTTGTAATTTGTTCCTCTCAGTTTTCATGCATTTATATTTATTATTCAGCTACACAAAATCCTCTTGGCATTTTTTAGGACAAAAGGAGGCAAATTGGTAGCCCCGGCAGTTAAAATTTACTCTCATAAATCAATCCCCCAAATGCTTTACGGGGCACAATTCTGGACCCTGGAGTGTATTCAAGCCCTAGAGAGGTTGCAATCACCGGGTTTCTAAGGGCTTTATTGTCAGCCCCGGCCAGAATTCATAACCTGGCCCTTAGTTTAGAGTGTGGCCTGCCCCTCCTAGAAGAAAGGATCTGGCGAGGGGCAATATTGTACTGGTTATGCCTTTTTTTCCAGGAGGCAACTCCTTGGTTGCTGCTGGTGCTGGAGGATAGGACCCCAAATTCATGGGTGACTCTAGTAGAAGATAAAATTAACAGACTAGGTTATAGTCCTATGGCATTGACCCTTTTGAGGTTTAAAGGAACTAGAAAGATATTGCTGGAAAGACTTTCTGACATTACATGGCAGGAGACAAGATCTAGAATTGGAGACAGAAGAGCTCTTGGGCACTATTCTTCAATTGTTAATGATCGTCGTTTTCCTATGTCTTACCTAGAGGGTAGCCTTCACAGTAGGGTTAAAAGATTATTCTTCCTGGCTGGAGTTAATTCTTTCCCGTCTGCTATGACTGAGGGAAGACTGAGGCACTCAACTGGCAGAGTGCATTTGTCGGTGCACACTGAGACAGATTGATTCTATTAACCACGTATGATTGTTATGCTCCCAGTTAACTGAGTTAAAGGAGAAATTCATAGATCCCCTGATTATTTCTTATCCGGGGCGCCCCCACAAATTTTATGTCAGCTTCCTCCTAGGTGATCGTTCTACTGAAACCATTGAGAAAGTGGGTTTATTTTTGTCAAAAGCTGAAAATTTAAGGCGGAAATTGGTTAGGGGTGTTTGTTAAGTAATGTGAGATGATAGTATGTTTCTCTGTACTGTAATTTTAGTAATGTTCAGTTTTAAATTTTTAATTTTTGGTATGTGGCATTTGAATCCCGATCCGGGGACATGTGTTTTTGTATCAATGTATGTTCTGCAATGGCCTTCCTGGCAACACAATAAAGTATTATTATTATTATTATTATTACTATTATTAATTTAGCATGAAAAATTTCAAGTTTCCCTCTTACATTGGAGCTAGAAACTTAAGAAGAACAAGTTTTCTCCTAAGGTTTTTCTTTCCATAATTCATGATGGTAGAAATTAGTATTATATTGCTTTCTTTTTATAGTGGCTTCTAAATATAGGAAACATGAATTTAGTTATTAGATTATTCTCACACTACATTGCACTTTTCACTGCCTCAAGGAAATGTTCACCAGTTACTGCTTTGCTACCAAGGAGCCTTTGCTTTAATATGATGGTACATTCAAAAATTAATGATAAAAACAAATTAGTTTCAGCAGAACAGAGCCATCTACGACCTATATAAAGACGTGCATATTAATATACAATGCAGACAGATGCGAAGAGATGTCACTCTGCAGAAGTTTTAACTAATAGAGAGGCTAAATACTGATGTCAAAAGTAATTCATTAGCTAATCTTATCTAAAGAGCAGATCTAAATGTGTCAGGTGGCAAAAGACTAGACCAGCTCAAACTGGCTCTAGCTTAGAGATGCTTGCCTATTTGAGCTGTGGAAAGAATGAAAATGCATGTGTGGTATTACATATCACTCCCTGCTTGTCGATGGTCTATTAAACAGCAGGGAACAGAGGTAAGGAGGTACAAGTACCAAATTGGAATTGACAAAAATCACAGCAAGCACATGGTTGATGAAACAGCTACAAAATGAATTATGTTTTTGCTTGTGTGTGACTTTCTAGTAAATTAGTTCTATTTCCAATGGGAGCTAATTAGAAGCAACAATCCTGTAGCAATCAAAATGTACTAATGTTAGGGCTTTCAGCTCAATGTTTTTTTTAACCATTGGATTTTGAGTAACTGGAAGTTTCTACTGGGACATTTTGCTGAATACTATTGTCAGATTTTCCTCTTCAGAAAATTTCAAAATTTGAAAAGTCGACATTTTGAGATCAGAAAATCCTGCAATTTCATACTGGTTGCTTCCTGGTGAAATTCTTCATTTCCCATGATGCACTGGGAACACATAAAACTATTTGGTTTTGTTTAACAGTGACTGGCATAACATTTTGGAATGAATATTGCATAAGTTTACACCAATACAAGGTGGGGGAAATGCTGAAAGTTTCCCTTCATTTTTTTTTTTAAGGTGAGAAAAATCCCATTTTCTGACTAAAGGTGAAATCCTCATTCACCCAGAAGCACAGTTGGGGTGTCAAATCATCATTCATGGTGCGGCCGATCCCAAACCCCATGTGCACTGCCACATGCACACACGCGCACGCCACTGTGTGGTTTGCAGGCACGCTGTAGGCTCCATGCCGGGGGTGAGCACGCACTGCATGTGCGCCACTCATCAATCTGTGGGGCTTGGGATCATCCCCAATGAGAAGCATTGATGCCCAGCACCCAATTTTACTAGTATATGCTGGGTCACCTGCCCAGAGCCCAGCCCAACCCCATTTGTGTGGTCAACTCTTGTGGGTGACCCACTTTTAACTATACCCCAAGACACTTGGCTAGATGGACCGTTGGTGTTAGGTTCTATTATGGATTAAATAAATATGACTTTTTATATTCATAAAGATCGCTCACATATTTGTATCCATGAATGAATATCCAAATTTGTCGGTGTCACCACTGTGAAATTTGCAACTTGGCTTCATGTATTTAGTACTTTGATTGCATGGTTTATCAGTACTTTGTGTTTTGGTTAATAACTTGTGTATTCAGTACTTCATTCGCTTGGTGGTACTATATTTAACGTATATAGTTTAAGTACTATTTTAACCATTTCTGTAGCACTTTCAGTATTTAAAATGCATTACAATCTTTATATAGTTCACCCCACCTGCAAAACAACCCTGTGGGGAGGATCATTATTATTTCCATTTTACAGATGGGGAACTGAGGGTGTTTGCAGACAAGACACTCCTCACCCACCACCCACCCACCTCCCACCAGCTATGCATGTTTCAGGGCACCCACAGGACAACACTGTAGCCCTGCAACATGTATAGTGGGTGGGTGGATGGGGAGTAGTTGGTGGAGAGTGTCTTGTCTGACACAAGTCTGTCTTGTGTGACTTGCCCAAGGCCACCCAGTGAGCTTATTACTAAGGGTTTCTTTTACACGAGACACCCCCACACATGGGCACTCGCCATACACATGAGGGATGTCTCATTTGAATACAGTGGGGGTGTGTGTGCATGCTCCCATGTCCCACACACTCCTCACCCAGTAAACACACAGGGCACTCTGGGAAAATCTGGAGTGTCCCATGCGTGGACAGGGTTGGTATGTATGGATGGGGCAGCCATGTGTGGTCTGCCTGTGTGAAGTGTCCCCCATGTATGGTAGCGACTCACCCATCCCATGCAACAACCGTGGAACTCCCACCTGTCTCGTGGAAAAACACCCTGAGATGCCATTTGAACCCTGGTCTTACAGGTCTAAGACTCTTTTTGAATGGATGACCTCCCCTCCCCCACGTGTGTGTGTGGGATGGGCAGGGGCATCCGTGCGACCGCTGCAGCGGGTGTGTGGATGTGTGTGCATTCTCCCACACTCCTTCTACCTCCACCCATCGCCCACGCACAGAGCAACAGGTGCCAATGGAGGATGCTCCATGCATGGAGGTGGGTGGGCGTACATCCACGCACCACCCACCCGTTGTGGCCTCCACCTATCCCCGCCCGCACTACTGGTCCATTTGAAAAGCGCCTAAGTCGAACACCTTTTCCAACAGCCTACACAAATTATGGTAGCACACATGTGGTACCATATAAAGTATAAGTATCACAGAAGTACTGTATTATATGGGAGTTGGGGGGGGGGTACCCTGTAGGAGGGAAGGGTTCCAGGTTGCCTCAAGGAGGCTGTGATTCAGCCACTCCTCACAAAACCATTGCTTGATGTGGGTGCCCCAGTTAGATACCTGCCTGTCTCTAACCTTACCTTTGTAGGGAAGGTTATTGAACAGGTGGTGGTTCAATAGGTGGTGGCCTGCAGGCACATTTGGATGGTATCGGTTTCCTTGATCCCACACAGTCTGGGTTTTTCTCGGAATATGGCATGAAGACAGCGCTTGTGGTCTTGGATGACGACCTCCTTGTAGAAATGGACATGGGTCGTATGACCCTGTTGGTTCTATTAGATCCATTGGAGGCTTTTGATACTGTTAATCATGAGTTGCTGGTGTCATGCATGCGGGACCTGGTGCAGGTGGACAGAACTGTTCTCCAATGGTTTCATTCCTACCTCTCAGATAGATCTCAGCAGGTGGTGCTAGTGGACTGGACATCGTCCCCCAGGGGCCTCCCATGTGGAGTTCCGCAAGGTTCTATATTGTCCCCTCTCTTATTTAACATGTATATGAAGCTACTCGTGGCGGTCATGAACAGCTGGGGGGTTTGCTGCCATCAATATGCTGACAACAACCAGCTATATTTATTTATTTATTTATTTAATATATTTATACCCCGCCCCTCCTGCAAACAGCTTCAACAGACCCAGGCCCTGCTGTCTCGTTGCTATTTTCGTGCTTGGCTGCTGTGGGGGACTGGATGAGGTTGAGCCAATTGAAGCTTAATTCCAATAAGACAGAGGTGATGCTAGTCGGTGGGACTGGCGATCTGGGTGAGGAAGTTTCCCCCGTTATTGGGGATGTTTGTCCTCCCTTGGTTCCATCTGTGCAGACCCTAGGATGTGCCTGGATTCGCAGATATGCCTGGATTCCCAGGTGCTGATTGTTGCCAGGGGCACCTTTTGCCAATTACATCTGGTGAAGAGGCTCCACCCATATGTCTCAGACTCCAATCACACCACTGTCATCCATGTGTTCATTACCTCGAGGCTAGACTATTGCAGCATTCTACATGAGGCTGCTCATGGTGATGGTTCGGAAGCTGCAGCTAGTTCAGAATGCCGTGGCCTGCCTCCTTACTGGGACAGATCTCAGAGAGCGCATAACACCTGTGCTCCAAGCACTGCACTGACTGCCTATTGTCTTCCAGACCCAATTCAAGGCACTGGTGTTAAACTTTAAAGCCCTTCATGGCCTAGGCCCTGCTTATCTGAGCGATCATCTCACCCCCTGTGCAGCCCCTGCGGTCATCTGCGGGTGCCGTCCTGGAAGTCCAACATTATCAGTGAGCGCGGACGGACAGGAAGGCATTATCGGCGACCACACCATTGCTCTACAATTCCCTCTCGGTGGAGGTTCGTCTCAGCCTGAATCTTCTCACCTTCTGATGGAATTGTAAGACCTGGCTCTTCCACCAGGCATTTGACAGGAGAGGGTGGGAGGGTGTGATACATTAGTTGAGTTGGGGGGTTATTTTTATGCACAGCTAGAGCTTTTAGTTTAGTTTTATCTTTTTATTGAATGTTTGTATTTATATTTATAGGGAGCAATCCTGCGGCCCTTGAAAGCTGCGCCTATGCAAGACACAATGAAAGTTGCAGATGCTCAGGCATGCGCGGACCCTTCCAGCACAGCAAGCCATGAAGGGCAATGGTGCACCCCATCCAATGCGACCCATGGAACCCACACATCCCACATCCTGGGGAATGGATCAGGAGCCATGTTTGTTTCATTCCCTGGTATGCGGAGTGTGTGGGCTTAGGGGTTGCAGCAGCATGGGTTGCGTCATTGCCTTGCACTGCTAGTAGGAAGGGGGACACTAGTCATCAAACTTATCGTTATCAGTTTGACAGGTCACGTGGGGTCCTATGTCAGCGGAAGTCCCGCCTTTGTGGGTCTGGAAGTCCCGCCTTGGGAGGGAAGTGACATGGGTAAGCAGAAGTGACGCAGAAGGGGGTAAAGCTTCCAGGTCAGGGAGGTTCCCAAAGGTTCCCGCCCCCCTGACCCCGGAAGGTCCTTACGCTTGACTTTGGGGGATTCTGCTTGTGGCTCAGGGTGGCTGGAACCAAAGGTTCCAGCCTCCCTGAACCCACAAGGTCCTTTGAAGAGGGCCGTGTAATGCATCTATGAACTCAGGAGAGTGAGACGGACCAGTAGGTATGGGTTTTGTGGGGATCGGAGCAACTTTATGACATGGGGTTCGGGGTAGGGTGAACTGCAGCGATGGGATCATGTAACCCCTCTACGCGCTCAGCAGAGTGAGGTGAACCAATCAGCATAGGTTTCGTCATCCTAGGCCATTCCATCTTGGAGAAAACCGGTTGGGGTAGAATGATTCGCAGAAAGAGGGTCATGTGAGGGTTCAAACAACTCAGGAGGGTGAGCAGAGCCAATTGGTGAAGGTTTCATTGTTCTAACCTGCCTCGTTGCAGAGATGTGACCCCATCGCTGCAGTTCACCCTGCCCCGAGCCCCGCGTCATAAAGTTGCTCCAATCCCCACAAAACCCATACTTACTGGTCTGTCTCACTCTCCTGTGTTCATAGATGCATTACACGGCCCTCTTCAAAGGACCTTGTGGGTTCAGGGAGGCTGGAACCTTCGGGCAGGACTTCCGCTGACGTAGGACCCCACGTGACCTGTCAAACTGATAACGATCAGTTTGATGACTAGTGTCCCCCTTCCTACTACTGCTATTTGCGTGCGTGGGGTGCATGGACGTCTGAGCATCCACCGCTCAGATCACTACTGTGCCTGCCGCTGGTTTAAGCCAGCAGCAGGACTGCACTCATAGTGTATACAGTTAGAGTTTTTAGTTTAGTTTTATATTGTTATTTATTATATGTTTGTATTTATATTTATATATTATATTGTGGTCGTCATTTTACTTTTGAATTTGTAAGTCACCCCGAGTTGTTTTTGCAAAAGGGGCGGGGTAAAAATTGAAATAAATAAATGAATATGTAAATAAATAAATATACCGAAAAAGCAAAGTCACTGAAATATGGAACACAAAATAACATAAATGAATTCTGTGAACTGCATATGAAGTGGGAAGTGAATACTCCTTTATATTCACTTTGTTAAAGGGATATAAATGGACCAAATTTGTCAAACTCAGTATTCATACTGTTTATTTGTTTCAATTCTATTTCTACTACAATGGGTATTTTCTGACGTGACGGGGCTGATCGGCCCCGTCACTAAATCAATGAAATGATCCCCTGCCGGGATGACCCGTCACGCCCTAATAGACGTGCCGGGGGATCCCGGCGGGGAATCGGGGAGGGGGCAGGGCCACGTGGCGCAACGTGCGGCCGCACGGCCCCGCCCCCTCCACGGTCCCCACCACCCGCCCTCTGGGGAGACGGGCGGCTGCTTCAGCCAATGCCACCACAGCGCTTGCCCGCTATGGCCATGGGCCGGACTCCCTGTGGGGAGTCCGGGCCATGGCTGCTGTCCAGACATGACGGCGGGGGTCACCACGGCGGGGAATCGCCTTCAACACGCGATGGCCTCCGGTCCCACCGCTTTGGCTGCTCGCATGGTGAATGTGATCCCACGCCGTGGTAACATCTGGGGGGGAACATTCGTTCCCCCCAAAAGATGTTATGTGGTCCAAACCACCACAGGGAATTGACTGTGTTGGACATTGACCACGTAACGTCTGAAAATACCCTTAGTTTTCTGTATGCAGAGCTCTTTGCCTCTACCTTATCTGTCCTTCCAGGACTCCAACATTAGGTATTGTGGAACACAGACAGAGAACAGCTGTGCATCTGTATGACACACATGTTGCACTTTGGTTTATATGTTAGCCAGCAGTTAGGAATGTGTTATTTTTAGTCAAATATGAAAAACCTAATTTGTTGCAGAGAAAGAGAAATGGATTTTAAAAACACCAACTAATAATAGCATTCAATAAGGTTCCTATTAATAAATGAACTACTGTGGCTGGTCAGAAAATAGAGACAAAATGTTTTCCTGACTGAAGGTGCAGTTGAGTAAAAGTATAAAAGTTTCCACAGGAAAGGGTTGGTTTTTGACAAAGTTTTCTGTTGAGAAGAATGTAAGCCAAATCAAAAGTTTCCTGAAATTACCATTGGTGGAATTTTCCATGGGGTAGAAATGCCATTATTTCAGCAGTCTGATTGATTGATTAATAACAATGCAGGTTTATCAGAAAAACAAAAGTTACTATTTCCCTCTTCTCCAGTAGTTCTACCCTTATTTTGCAAGTAAGCTGTGATTCGATCGGAAGTGAAACAAGCACTTGTGTGAATGGATAAACCTGGTGGTATTTTAGTTATTGAACCAACCCAGTATTGTCGGATACTAAACAGTACCCACTTACCAACCAACGAGTTACTTGAGTTACTGCATTACCAAATTAGTCAAAATGTGGAAACCAAACACAACGGTACTCTGGAAACGGTAAACGTGGTAATGGTAAATCGGAAAGTTGGTAACCCAATAATGGTATTACACAGACTTTTGGATTTTTAGTTGCTTGACTTGGTAATTGGCTATTGATCAGGCATTCAAAAACCTGCTTGAAATTATGAGTATTTCCCATGAGTAGCACATCTATTACCTTTTCCAGCTCTAGATTAGATGATAGTATTTGAGCTACAATCTGAGTAAAGATGAGATTTGTTCATAGATGGAGCTAGGAGATTGAGCCCGATCCCAAACCCTGAAGATCATATGTGGAACTGCATGTGTGCGCAGCCATGTGCAAGCTGCACTGATCCCTATTGTGGGCACATTGTGTCCCCGGGAATTGTGTGGATCCATGGGGTTTAGGATCTGGCTCATTGTGTGCTGTCCAGTTTTCTGTGCTGCCCTCATTGCAACATCAGGATGGGGCAATGTCCATTTGATCATCCAATAGGCAAGAGAAAACAACTTCACACCTTTACTAATCATGGAGTAAAGACATTTTCCACCCCGATAGTTTGACTCCATGACTGCCTCTTCTCAGATGATCACATGTTTGCCTTCAGCTCTTTCCAGTGGGGAACACAAGCTTATTTTAAGAGCTTCATCTTCTCACACATACATAGTTGTCATGGTTGCAAAACCAATGCATATGGAAGGAAAGCTTCCTACACTATTGATTCAGCACAGAAACATGTTGCAGGACCTTTCTACTTCTCAGCTCATGTAAATGAAACCGATGAGACCAGGCTCTCACATGGTGTAACATTGTTGGCTTTAATGGAAGTACTGTACTACTTGAGGAGCTACCACCCCAAAAACTCTCCATTATCATGCCATCCAGGATACTTTACATGCATAAGTTGGTAAATTCCAGTACTATTTTAAAAAAAATAAATATCTGTTTACCAATTGGTATATCAGTTGGACAACCAAAAAATTGAGACATAAAGCAAAAAGATTGGAACTGGAAGTCAATTTTCCAGGATGAAAAATCAATAAGTAGGTGTTGGGAGTCAATAAATAGATTAAAAAGTCAAAAAATCAGTACCAGATATCAACATTCTGGGACCAAAATTAACATTTTTTGACAGTGGGTATCCAAATCAGGTCACAATCAGGTAGCAGAAATTCATTAGGTATACGTGTTTTTGCGGGAATTAATTTCAGCTCTAGTTTGAATGGTTTATTTTCTCTGAATCCTCCACTCTGCCCTCTTGCTCTAAAGTATTTCATTTTCTGTAGATATCATTAGGGATGGGCGAACAGAACTGAGTTCAGAAATTCGGTTTGGTTTGAAAATTGAGTTCGGTTCGGAAGTTTGGTTCGATCGAACGAACTCTTCAGGTTCGGTCTGAACTCCAAACTTCCAAACAGAGTTTGGAAATTCAAACCCCATTGAACTAAATGGAATATTATTTTATAGGGATGGGCGAACAGAACCAAGTTCGGAATTTCAGTTTGGTTCGAAAATCGAGTTCAGTTCGGAAGTTCGGTTCAGTCGACCGAACTGGTCGAGTTCGATCCGAACTCCGAACTTCGGAACCGTGTTCCAAACCGTTGTGGAAAGAAGATCAGCCATGTAGAGGGTTGAATCATGGGTCATTAGTTGGTACAAACCATTAGTGTCACTGGGGCTGATCTCAAGTCCCACGGGCCGATGTGTGGAGCACATGCAGCTCAAGTGCACGTACACACGCACATGCACAAGCCATGCACAACCCTGGCACAGGGCTTACAGTGTGTTCAAAAAACATGCGGTGGTGTCTGCACGTGCACGGCAGTGCACGTGGGGCTTGAGATAGGCCCCAATGATATCAAGAGGCAACACTGATTGACATTAGCCAATAATATGACTTAGAGGGTGCGCTAGAGTGCTTCAGCTGCACCTACTCCAGGAGTCCTCTGGTCCTGACTGCTGGATTCCATTGGTGATTGACGGTGGCGCTTTACTCCATGGACCACTGTCACATAAGCTTGTGCCTGCCAGATGTTAGCACAGACTGGATCTCAACCGTGGTGGCAGCTAGCTTGGGCTGTGACTCAGGGAAGTCCCTGAGTCACAGCCTGGGCTAGCTGCTCCCATGGTCAGGATCCCACTGCCCAATTGGGAGTAAAGCTGTCTTTCACATTTGAAGGCCCGCTTTACTCACACTGGCAGCCATCACTGGCCACCATGGCTGCCTGTCAGGGAGGGGGGTGGACTGCTGGACACAGCTTGGGGCCACTGTCAATCGCCACCAAAATCCAACAATCAGGACCAGAGGACTCCTGGAGCAGATGCAGCTGATGCACTCCAGCTTACCCTGTAAGTCACATTATTGGCTAATGTCAATCAGTGTTGCCTCTTGATATCAATGGGCCACACCACAGTGCAGTTTGTGTATACACTGTAAGCCCCGTCTCGAAGGTGTGAGTAGTTTGCGCACATGTAAGTCCTGCCTTCCCCAGCAGCCTGGATCCCCGTAACATTAGTTTGGGGCCCAGGACTGGTCACAGCTGCAGTAGTGGCTGCACTCTAGACTGGGTAAGTCCATGGTGATGCTTCGGCACCATCGTGTTAGAAAACACCGTTTGTTGTTTGTTTGCCAATGGAACTGAAGTCCACTACCAAGTCAATGAATTTCTGCTACCTGATTGCGACCTGATCTGGGTACCCAGTGTCCCAGAATGTTGACTTTGGTCCCAGAATGTCAATTTCTGGTACTGGGTTCCCCAAGGTTCATTTTAGAACTTGAGCAACCCAGGTGGAGCTCTCCTAGAGGGACTAATTGTGGCATGTGATTGGTTGGAGGTCTGGTCAGGTGACCAGAAATCCTGAGCACTTAAGGTTAGGTTGGAAGCCTAGCTAGAGAGAGTTTCACCAAAGGAAGCTGGAAGGAGCTGCCTCCAGACTGAGGTGATGTTTGAGACTTTGGGCGCTTTCGAACATGATTGTTGCTGGCTTTAGCACACTTTACTCTGCAGGCCACCATCACATAAGCTTGTACCTGCCAGATGTTAGCACGGTCTGGATCCTGAGCAGACCATGAAAGCCCGCTTTACTCACCCCAGTCCAGAGTGCCATTGGTTCTGGGCACCATGGCAGCTGTCATTGGCAACCATGGCTGGGGTGGGCTGCTGGACGCAGCACAGGGATTGGGGGAGACACACATCTATGCATATCCCCACCTTTCCCAGCAGCTTGGCCTCCGTCACATTAGTTCGGGGGTTGGGACTGGTCACAGCTGCAGTAGTGGCCACAGTCCAGACCAGGTATGTCTGTGACGGTGCTTTGGCACCATGACACTAGAAAACACCTTTTGGTGTTTGTTTGATTTTGGAAACTGAAGTCCACTACCAAACGGGTGCCTTGGATGGAACCCTGTGGTGAACAGGGGAGATAAATGGACCTGATCAGTAAAACTGGTAACTGGAACAGTGAGTTTGGTACTTGATTCAGAGGAAACTGAGGCACAGACACCGTTCTGGGAGCAAGTTGGGGCAAACTTGTCACAATAAAAATAAAACATTCTTCAGAAAGCAAAAAGAGGTTATATAATCAAATGAAAATCCTCTCGAGCCATCATTAGTCACAATGCGTTCCTTACCTATTCCTTTCAGTTTAGACAGCAATGTGGCACGCATTTCTTCTTCACCCTCAGACAGATTGCCAGTAATCCTAGCCAAAACGTCTGCCTGTTTGTCCAAGGATACAAGTGCAGTATGTGGGGCATTTGCTAAACAAACAGCACTGATTACTTTAGAAGTTAAACGCCTTAAGCCTCCAAATTTGCTAAGCTCATCCACCAAGATTTGGATAAACATAATACCTGCTGCAGGAATTAACAGCAGAGAGCACATCAAAATTGTGATGAGTTCCTTGTTTCTCTTTTAACAGTTGCATAAGAAGGAGAACTGGCTTGAATTTTTCAACTGAATCCAAATTTTGTATAGAGTCCTATTACTGAATGTCCCAGTGGACATAATTTTTGTCTGGATAAGAGAGGTGTCTGGGTTTGGGAGGGTCATAATAAATGTCCTGAAGGAAGAAGAGGGACATAAAGCATGGCCTAAATAAAGAAGGAACTGCATAGGGAAGAATATACTGTAACAGTGGAAATTACACACACACACACACACACACACACACACACAGAGTGAGTTTTTAACCAAATGAAATTTCCATTTAATTTAATTAATTTAAATAAATTTAATTTAATGCCCTTTTGAAACTGGCATTTTTTTAGGGGGTGGGGAAGAACCCATGGCGTTTAAGAATCAGCATTTTTCTAGATGAACAAGTGGTTGCTCTATATCGAGTCACCTATAATATATGACAGTTTGCAACAATAGCCTAAATCTGGCAGAGCCTAGTGAATAAGGAGTAGAACATGGACCTTGGAGATCAGAGTTAAAGGCCCATTTTAGCCATGAACTCATTGGCTGGCTTTTGGGAGACATCTCTCTGCATTAGTTCCCTATCTGAAAAATGGAAGCAATATTACATCATTATCAACAGCCTATCTTACAGGGCTGTTGTGAGGACGAACTAGATACGGATTAGTGTACTGAAAGTGCTATGTAAATGGAAAACAACAGTGCATGGAGTTACCTACAATACATGATGTTGTGTGATAATAAGGAAGAGATGGCATAGTCTAGTGGATAATGAGTAGAATGTGGACCTTGGAAACTAAAGTTCAAGACTCATTTTATCCATGAGCTCACTCAATGGCTTTTGGGAGACTCGTCATCTCTCTGCATCAGTTCCCTACCTGTAAAATGGAAATAATATTAAGTTATTATCAACAGCCTATCTCACAAGGCTGTAGTGAGGGTAAACTAGGTATGGACTGGACAGCATGCTGAAAGTGCTATATAAATGGGAAAATAACAGTATATTGAGCTTTTCAGTATTGGCCTGTTGCATTTTGTAATGTGAGAAAGAAATTCAGGAATTGGCTGGAATACTGGGAGGAGGTTGAATAATTAGATATTTCTCTGGATATAAAATGTTTACCCTCACCCCCAAATTACTTACACACATATATCACTTCAATACCACGTTTACTTCAATAGAATTTAAAAACATGCTTAAATGCTTGGCTGAATTATTGCTTTTATTTATTTATTTATTTATTTATTCTCATTTTTATCCTGCCCTTCTCATTAAGGCTCTGGGCTGGGATGTGAATTTCATCAGTTCTTAGCTCCTCAACTAAACACAATTGTCCAATTTTAATTCTGGGTCCAGATTGAAATGTCACCTTCTCCAGACAGTTGTTATTGTTATTAAAGGTATCCATCCAGCTTTTTAAAAATTCCAGCTGCAGTATTTGTTCCTTTGATCTCCTTCAACAGATAATTCCACAGGCTACTCGTGTGATAAATGAAGAATATTTCCTTCGACAATCTTATCTGTACTTGTCATTAACTTGTTTCAGTAACCCCTTGAGGGACTAAACAACTGTGCTCTTCAGAACTTGAAATGCCTCAACTAAGTCCCCAAAAAGTCTTCCTCGTTTGCCTTCTCTCTGAACACTGGAAAAAGTAATGCAGGAATCATTCCTCATTCCTTAATTTGCAAAACTATTTTCAGTTTATCACCTGGAATAAATTAATGGAAGTTCTTTTCTTCCATTCCCTTTTCTTAACAAAACTAGGTTTGTTATATATAATTGGCCCAATTATATGTATATTTTTGGAAGATCTTAAGGCATGAGGTACCAGACTTTTTGCCTGTGACCCTATTGTTTAGACTTTACAATCCCATGGCATGAGTCATCAGTGAAGACATGCAAACTACATCAAATGTCAATTGGGAGGGTGAGCCCCCCCCCCCCAAACACATCTGGATATGGTGTGCACTTGGGGTCCCAAACCATAGTTTTGGAATCTCTGGTATAAGTCTTCCGAAAAATGTTTTTGAAATAAGAAAACAGTCTCTAAAACATTGGTTATGGAATTCTTTACCTGCGTGACCCCATTTTGGGATTTATATAATAATTATCTATGATATAATCCCATGACCCCATAAAGACATGGAAAATAGAGTTGAAACAAATACCCCTCCAAATGGGTAAACCTCTTGAACATATCTTACCCAAGACAAAAATGGCGGTTTGGATAATAACAGATATCTGTTTATGTTCTGTTGGATATCCATTTAAGTTAGTTCAGATTTTCCCCCCAGTGTCTTATTTTTGCTTAGTTCAGTTATTTTGGTCATTTTGCAATACACTATGGGTGTTTTCAGATGTGACGAGATCACAGTGAACCACGCCGAATACCTACATGTGGTCACTGTGCCCTGCACGTCTGTTTGGCGGCCGCCAGATGTTCGCCACGCTGAATTCCCACATGGGGGCAATTTCAACCATACTTCCCGGGCTACCGGCACGAAAATCAGCTGAAGCATGGTGAAAGTGATTCCAGGCGGGCATAAAAAAAAAGTAACGTCTGGACAGCTATCACGGCCCGGAATCCCCGGTGGGATTCTGGGCCATGGTGAACTCAGCCAGACACTGCAGCGGCATTGGCCTCGCTGCCCGCCCGTCCCCCCGGAGGGTGGGCAGCGAGGGAGCATGTAGGGGGCGGGGCCGTGCGGCCGCATGTTGCGCCGTGCAGACCCATCCCCTCCCTGATTCCCTGTCTGTTTGCCGTGCCTGGGTGATCCCGGTGGGGAATCTCTGGGTTGTTTTCGGGACAGGGCGAAGCCGCCTCCTCACGTCTGAAAACACCCTATGATGTATACACAATTTCTGAAAATGGCATAACAGAAATAAGAACATAAGTAGTGCCATACTGTGTCAGACCAATGGTCCATTAAACCCAACATCCTGTCTCCAACAGTGGCCAAGCTCTGTCTCTTGGGAGAAATACCCAACAGGTCACAATGGGCGATCCATTACATTCCCCAACACTAAGCGATAACATCCCCAACTCCTACTTGGGGATTAACAGCCATTAATAGACCTATCATCCAAGAACATAGCAAATCCCTTTTTAAGACTAACTACATCACCAGCCTTGGCCATTTCCTCTGGCAGTAAATTCTACAAGTTAATCATGTGCTGAGTGAAAAAAAATAATACTTTCTCTTATTTGTTTAAAATCTGCTGCCAGTTAATTTCACAGAGTGTCCCCTTGTTCTAGTATTGTTAGAAAGGGTAAATAACTGCTCCCTATTTATGTGATCCACACCACTCATGATTTTATAAACTTCTATTATATCACCTCTCACTTATCTCTTCTCCAAGCTGAAGAGCCCCAACCTATCCAGCCTCTCTTCATACCAGAGACGTTCCATTCCCTTGATCATTTTTGTTGCCCTTCTCCGTACTTGTTCTAGTTCTACTATGTCTTTTTGAGATGATGTGACCAGAACGGCACAAAATACTCCTGGTGTGGTTGTACCATGGATTTATATAGAGGCATTACAATATTTTCAGTTTTATTCTCTATCACTTTTGAATTATTCATAACATTCTGTTTGCATACTGGTGTGGGGTGGTGGGGAGACAACCGGCGCACCCCCATCCCCCATGCATTCTCATGCACAGAGCAACCAGTGTTATCACCGGTTGCTCCGTGTGTGTGTGATGGGTGGAGGTGGAGGTGGGTGGGCATGCGTGCTTTGTGGGAGCATGCACACACGCAGGCACACCCACCACTGCCATTGCTGCAGCCACTGTACACACAGAACTCACCCATGTTTGCCCACACAGATCCCTATGTGAGCATGCATGGGTGCATCTTGTATAAAAAGGCCAATGTTTCCAAGATCCTTTTACTGAGTTGTAACTCCTAATTTAGAACCCAGAATGGTATACATATACAGTGAATGCAGCCCTCGCAAACTGCACTTATGTAAGGTGCAGTAAAAGACTGCGGGTGATCTGGCGCACACATGCCCTGCTGGCGCAGCAAGCCATGCAAGGCAATGAGCGCCTCATCCAACGCGACCCCCTGAGCCCACACAACCCGCAGCTTGGGGGATGGAGCAGGAGCTGCGCCTGCTTCATCTCCCGGGCTGCGGGTTATGTTGGCTCAGGGGTCGCAGCAGCGTCGGTTACGCCATGCTGCTTGCTGGGTGCACGGGGGTGCATGCGGATCTGAGCGCCCGCTGCCCAGATCATCACTGGGCCTGCTGCTGGCAGCAGGATTGCACCCATAGCTTGTATTATTTTTCCCTATGTGCATCACTTTGCACGTGTCCATATTAAATTTAATCTCCCATTTAAATGGCCAGTCACCCAGTCTCGCAAGATCCTCCTGCAACTCTTCACAGTCTGCTCGGGTTTTAACTTCTTTGAATAATTTTGTGTCATCTGCAGTTTTGATCACCTCACTCTTTACTCCCGTTTCCAGATTATTAAACAACACTGGTCCCAGTACAGATCCCTAGGGCACTCTACTAATTATTTCTTTCCAATGTGAAAAATGACCATTTACTCTTACTCTTTGCTTCCTATCTTTTAGCCAGTTTCTGATGCATGATAGGGCACTGCCTCTTATCCCATGACTCTTTAATTTCCTCAAGAATCTCTCATGAGGGACCTTATCAAACACCTTCTGAAAGGTGTTTGATAAGGTATCGACTGACTCACCATTAGTCACATGTTTATTTACACCCACAAAAAATTCCAATAGATTAGTGAGGCATGGCTTCCCGATCCTAAATCCAAGCTGACTCTTCCCCTTTAAGCCATGTTTGTCAATATGCTCAGTAATTCTGATCTTAACAACCATTTCAACCAGTTTGCCTTGCACCAACATCTGTAGTTTCCAGAATAACCTCTGAAGCCCTTTTAAAATATTGGCATTACATTTGCCACCCTCCAATCTTCTGGTACAGTCACAGATTTTAATGATAGGTTACAGATTAGCAAAAGTAGGTCTGCAACTTCTTATTTGAGTTCCTTCAGAACGCTTGGATTTTGAGATTTAAATATAATCCCATGACCCCCTGAGGAAATGACCAAAATGATGGGGGGGGAGGGATGAAATAGCATAACCAAAGAAACTGAAACAGATAACCCGACAAGTCACTTATGAGAGTATCCATCACAGTCGTGGATATTATTAATGGAGTTGAAAGGCTACTGGAAAATGCAAATAATACCCCCTAATATTACCCAGTACCCATTTTAGCACTAATACAAAGTATATTCCAAAACAAGAATGCAACCCCAACTGTAGATGGTGCATTCTCACTTGGGATCTGACTAAGACTGAAACGAGTTCTTGGTAAACCAAATTACCTTGTTGAAATCCCAGTGCTTGTTCTGTTCTGGGATGAATTGAGCATCGGGATGGGCTTACCAAGTGAGCAAAAATTGAGTAAACAAAACAAAATCGAAAAGCACCAGTTGAGAGCACTGAGTAGGGGAGCCCACCCAAACACTTCCCACCGACTCTGGTCAGTTTCAAAGCCCGCTTCCCCTGGCAGTGTGTGGGGGAAAGTGCACAGCGGCATCTAAAATCCCAGGCTCACCCACCTCACCACTGGGCTGGGACTCCTACTGTTCTAATCACTGCTGGCTCCTCCTTTCTCCTCCCGTAGCAAGGGAGCTGCATAGTTGACTCTGGGAAGTTCCCCACTCAGCTTTTTCTAAGCAGGGAGGCCTCTTTACACCCTGGTCCTGAGTGCAACCCCCTCATGGGTCTCTGTTCCCAGGAGGACCAATAGCAAAGGCGCACAGACCAGGAGCAGGAAGCAGTCAGCAGTAACCAGGATAGTAGGAGCCCCAATCCAAAAGTGAGTTGAATCAGCCCGGGGAGTACGGGTGTGGAGAGCAAGGGGCTTGAAGGCCATCAACTCCTCTCTCCCAGCACTTCTCAGGGTGAAAACAGACATGACGCTAACCACCCTTTAACCACCCTTGGTGGTTATTTATGCATGTTGCAGGGCTGCATAGGGCACCAATCCGGCCCTGCAACATGCATAAATAACCACCAAGGGTGGTTAAAGGGTGGTTAGCGTCATGTCTGTTTTCACCCAAAGATGAGAGACGGTGTGGGGAGTGCCTTCGAGCAACCTGTTGGGTGACATTCAATGTCCACTCCCCCCTCCCCACTGCCACCACAGCTGTTTGGTGCTGGGGGAGGGGAAATGCAGAGCCAGAATTTCAAAGTTACAGGTGGTTCCCCCCGCCCCCCCAACCATTTTTTAAACTGCTCACCGAGAAATTGCAGCAGGAATCCATGCTCACAACTGCGAGCATTTTCACGCGCATCAAAATCACTGCTCATTTCAGCCATAGCCCTGATGCACAGTTTGGGAACCTCTGTTCGCCTGTCTGTTCCCTTAATGATAATTTCCTCTTTGAAGGTAACAGATCTGGTTCGCATATAGTGCATTTCCCTCCCTTATATGATCCTTTTCTATTCTTCTGCGTCCAAATTTTGGTGTTTGGTATTTACTGGCATGTATAGTAATTGTCGAAAATGTCAACGAATTGGCAAATTGTAAATATCACTGACATGAGGAAAGCAGAAATTATTTTCCACTGCCTCAAAGTTTCCACTCATAGAGCAGACACAACTAGTGTCTTTTTTTTACTCCCTATGGGGTTTTTTTCAGGAGGGAGGGGTAAGGATGAAGCAGAAAATATGGGGGAAGCAAAAGCTTTGCTAAATGGCTTTGAGTTATATAGATTGCATACTTTAGTTGGAAACACATTATTGAGCTTTAGGTTTGAGGCCTTTTCCTACTCCCATTGAACAGCATGGGGAAAGTACTAATGTTGTAAGCAGCATCATTGCTACATTGCTTCAGATAAAGGAAGCATCATTATTTCCCTACTGTACACTGTTTCATGGGAAATTACTACTGTATGGATGACTCCTTTCTCCCAAGCAAGAGCAACACAAGGGTTCTAAGTTGTGGGGAGGGGCTGCAGCTAGCATGTGTTAAAAGGGGGAAATCCCACCCCCATTATCTTCACTCATTGGCTGTTTTTACACTGACACCTCCCCCCTCCCTCACTCGCTGTTCAGGCGGGTGTGCGGGAGAGCGGGGACATCCTTGTATAAAAAGAGCCACTGAACAAAAAATCCATGGGGAGTGGGGGCTTGTCAGGAAAGCTTGCTTTCCTGACAAGCTGAAACAAACATTCAGAAAAATGAGCAAGCCCATCAGAAATGGTGAAACAAATAATAATTACAATCCATTTTTGTTCCCTCAAATACCCATTTTGGTTATTTCAACTAGTTTTAAATAATAATAATAATAATAACAATAACAATAATAATAATAATAATAATAATAATTATTATTATTATTATTATTATTATTATTATCATCATCATCATCATCTTCAGTTTGGTGATTTTGCTGTTTTGTTTTGGTTTTTTGGCTGATTTTGGTTTTGCCTTTTTGGCGATATTTGTGCTTGCATATTGCTGAAATGACATAACCAAAATATGAAAACAGCTGAAAAGCCAAAAGTAACTGAACTGAAAACCCAAAATAATCAAAACAGAATATTTCCCCTCCCCTCAAAAACAATAAACGAATACTAGAGCAGTGTAGAAGGCACATCATTTTCATTTTAGGTTTCATTTTTGTTTACAAAAACCTGCTCATTTTCAGGATTTGTTGTAAAGAACTCTACCATTTTTGTTTATGTTTTGCAATTTATTTTATTAAAAACAATCTTTACAAAAAAAATCTTTGCTCATCTGCAAAATTGCCAGTGGGGCCATTCCGCACATGCATGGCCCATTTCCAAAATGGTGCTGCAGCGTGAATGTTATTTTGGAAAATGACATGCATGCACAAAACAGCCCCCAGTGGCCGCAGTGATTTTTTAAAAGTGAAAAAAGAAAAAGAAAAATGATTAAAATCAAACAAATGTAAATTGCTTATTCATTCATTTTCCTTATCTTAGTTATGAAAATGAAGGAAGATCAATTCATTTTGGTAATAATTAATTAAAATGATACTAATTGCACACCCCTAGCAAACCAGTTAGGTTGTTTCACCCCCGAAGGCTTATGGAACCTGAAAGGTTCCAGATAGCTCTAGGGGATGTTTCCTCTGATCTTGATGGCCGCTCACTCGATGGCCTCATGTCTAGGTGGAATATCAGACTGACGGAGGTCAACAACGCAGCTCCCCATGGTATACGGGTGAGTTGCGGCGGATGAAGCAGGAAGGGCAGCGGTTAGTGTGATGGTGGCATCACTCGCCTACTGAAGTGGACCGGTTGTGGCATAGAGTCTGGTTACATACCTATGCAATAGCGGTGCAGACAGCAAAGAAGGTTTTCTTTGCTGCCCACATTGCATCCGCTAAGTCCTGCCCGGCTGAGCTGTTCCGGGTGGTGAGGGGACTGGTCAGTCTGGCCTCCCTCCGCCTGGACGTGGAACCATCAAATGCTCGCTGTGATTTGTTTGTGGACTTTTTTGAAGATAAAATTTCTCAAATTCACCATGGTTTTGATGCAACTTTTTTTTAGCAGAGAATGAGTTTGAGGCAGTGGAAGCCCCGTCTGGTCCTGTTTTGTGGGATGAGTTTCGGATGGTGTCACCCTCAGATGCAGGGGATGCTCTTGGGACTGTTCAAGCCACCAATTCTGAATTAAATCCATGCCCGTCCTGGCTGGTTAAGGCTAGCCATGAGACATTGGGGCTGTTGCTGGCAGGGATAGTCAATGCCTCCCTTGGGGAAGGGAGGGTGTCAAGCTGTCTGAGGGAGACAGTGGTGCAGTCCCTGCTCAAAAAGCCATCTTTGGATGTTGATATCCTTGCCAGTTATTGGCCAGTCTCTAACCTTCCCTTTTTAGGGAAGGTTATTGAATGAGTGGTGGCTCAGCAGTTTCAGGGGCATTTGGACCGGATTAATTTTCTCGATCCCTTGCAGTCAGGCTTTCGTCCGGGCTATGTCATGGAGACTGCGCTTGTGACTTTGGCCGACGACCTCTCCCGTGAGTTAGACTGGGGTAATTCGACCCTGTTGGTCTTGTTAGATCTCTCGGCTGCATTTGATACCATTGATCAAGAGTTGTTGGTGACTTGGCCTCAGGACTGGGCAGGGATTGGCAGGACTGTTTCTTGAATGGTTCTGCTCATTCCTGGCTGGGAGAACCCAGCGTGTGGTGCTGGGGGAGTTTTCATCTTCCCCCCAGGGCCTCATGTGCAGAGTACTGCAGGGTTCCATCCTATCCCTTCTCCTGTTCAACGTGTACATGCAGCCTTTGGGAGAGGTTGTTAGGGAGTATGGAGTGAGTTGTCATCAATATGCTGATGACACCTAGCTATATCTTTCATTTTCCTCCTACTCAGGCCCTGAAGTCTCAGTGCTTACCTGATGTTTGTCCACTGTAGGGGATTGGATGAGGGTGAGCCGCCTGAGACTAAATCCTGACAAGATGGAGGTGATGGTTGTGGGGAAGGCTGGGAGGGTGGTGACCCTCATCATTGATGGGGTCCACCCCTCCTGGTTTCTCAGGTCTGGAGTCTGGGGGTGCTCCTGGACCCACAGCTCTGCCTGGGTGCTCAGGTGATGGCTGTGGCAAAAGGAGCATTTCACCAGCTACATCTGGTGCGTCAGCTTAGGCCATATGTCTCAGACTCGGATCTGGCCACGGACATCCATGCTTTTATTGCCTCGAGACTGGATTACTGTAACACACTCTATGTGGTGCTACCTTTGGTATTGGTTCAGAAACTGAAGCTGGTGCAGAATGCGGTGGCCCATCCCTTAACGGGGACAGGCTGACGTGAGCATATAACACCAGTGCTTCACTCTCTGCACTGGCTGCCGGTAGGTTTCCGGGCTCAATTCAATGTGTTGGTGCTGACCTTTAAAGCCCTAAACAGCTTGAGTGCTGCCTATCTGCAGGACCGCCTCACCCTCCGGGTCCTGGAACGGCCCCTGCAGTTGGCTGGGGGCGCCCTCCTCGGGGTTCCCTGGGTGTCTACCAGCTGCGCCGCGGCTGTGGAATTCCCTCCCGTTGGAGATCCGCTTGACTGACGACCTCCCCTCTTTCCACAGACAATGTAAGACCTGGATCTTCTGCCAGGCCTTTCCCGAGGGAGATGGGGTGGGGGTGGGGTTGGGGTCGGGGGTGGGGGGCGTTTTTACATTGTTTTAACTGAAATTATTATAGTTATTTTAATGTTTTAATGTTGTAAATGTTTTAATATATTGTGAGCAGCCCCGAGATGCCTGAGGCAGGAGGGGGCGGCATATAAATTGTATAAATAAATAAATAAATAAATAAATAAATGAATGATTGGGTTGCATATATTATTTATATATTTGGAAAAACTATCCAAAAACGTAAATAATACCAGTGAGTCCTAAATCTACTACCTACTCTAAAGATATCTCTCCTTCCAACAGATTATTATGTCCCTGATTCCAGCTTCAGATGTGCAACACAATGTTCCCTCCAAATGAGTTTCACGCCTCAGTGACAGTCTGTGCATCACGTACAGACAGAGCCCTGCCTTCATTTTTGTGCTGGAGTGCTAAGCTATTATAAAAGTGAGCTACTCATAAACATGTGTATATGGAGTTTGGGGGGGGGGGAGGGCTGTTTAATTTTGGGATCAGTTTCTGGCACAGGGTGTATGTGTGAACAGCTGGAGAACAGCTGCAGCTTTTCAAATCCTCTTCACCTGTGCTGGAGGGAGGGGGAACATGTCCTTTCTAATGCAGAGGATCTGTTCTGTTTTCAGCCCCATGGCTGGGAAATCTCTTTGGCCGTATGCTGAGGACAAGCTCTGATTCAATAGACCAGAGACTGGAATAACACATCTAAGAGAAGACAGAGTGTCAGGGATAAAAACGACTTATAAAATAACCTAAAATGTCAGCACATAATTAGGATTTGTGTCCCTGAATCATTATTTAGACTTCGTGTGTTGCAAAACGCCCAAAAGCTTAAGAAACTGCTAATGGACAACATCCTTTGGACTGACATTAATATTAAATTGTAATGGACTGGAGAAGCAATGAATGCTGCATGTGGTTATAGTTAGGGCCGTTGCCGCCAATGCCACCAATGAGGAAAATACAGTGAACCCGGGTCCCTGATTATAGTTCCGATAGGGTTAAGTAAGATGCTCTCATGGTTATGACTTAAAATTAAAGCAGAGAGAAAGTGGGTTGCTAGGACTTTTCAAGTCTGAATAAGGAAGATTTACAAGGGAAAGGTCAAGAGGAATTCAGAACCCATCACATGACATGTGACATTTTCAGAAATCTCTTTGACTCTGGTTCATCACTCATTTGAACACTGAAATTAGGCCTGCTTGAAGTGCTCTGATTTATTTCTTCTTTTTTCAAGTCTGAAAACAGCATAGTTGGGGACCTTTCAAATATTATGGAAACTTCCTGGTTCTGCTACATTTTGTCAAGTCAAGAGAGGGTGTGGTTGTCTTGTTGATCTCAAACACTTTAAATGGAGACAATGAAGTTCAGATCATATCTTTTAAGGTGCCAAATTCTGTTGGTGAGAGCATGTAAAAAGTCAGAACTAAAAACGGAGTAATTTTAGGACAGGCATATACTTGAAAGCAATCATACTTTTAGTACTGGATGGTTGCAGAAAAAAGTCATTAATATTGCATAAATACATTCATGAATACAATGAGGGACAACCAATAATTAAATGGTGAAATAAATGCAGGTTAGGCACATAGGTTAGTGTTGAAATGAACACAGGTTAACTCTTACTACTTGATGTTACCAGGGCCAGGCCCGGACTTAGGGACAGGCCCCCTAGGACTGGGCCTTGGGCGGCATTTTCTGTGGGGCAGCAATCCTGGCACCAATGCCTCCCCGCTCCAGTTCCCCCCCCATACCTCTGGCCCTGCGGGGGCAGCCCCAGCCTGAGTGCAGGGCACCCTCACATCATGGGAGAGTCCCCATCCCTCACCTGCTTCTGCTGTTTGCCTGCCAGTAGCGCTACAGCAGCAGCAGATATGACTAGGAGATAAAGCTGTTTGTTTACAAACAACTCCTTGCCACGTGAGTGGTCAGAAGGTTGTTGCCTTGTAAAGAAGATTCTCCTATATGGCTCCCAACATTCTCACAACTGGGTTGTGCATGCTTACCATATTCAAATAATAGACCACGTGTTGGTCTCAATCTCCTCTAGTATAAAAAGCACTCCCCCTCAAAATGACAGTTCCTTCTAGGGGCGGGAAAACCGGTAAATCCGGTATCCGATAATGCTGGTACCGGGCGTACCGGCATTATCGGATTCGACCCGGTAAATCCGGTCTGGGTACCGGATTCCGGGTACCGGATTTTTTTACATTGCAGCCATTTAAAAATGGCTGCAATGCCCCACCAAAAAAGTTTAAAAAAACAAACCCTCCCCGAGTCCAGGCTGCGCGGGTGGAAGGGGGGACACCCACCACCCACCCTGCCCCGCCTGGGTTTTTGTTTAATAACAGACTCAGAGGCGAGCCCACCCCCCAGC